>JAUMHA010057432.1:0-19277 GCA_032359765.1 Saxidomus gigantea
AAATTTGCGTGGTCACGATGATTGGACATCGCGGTGATGGGTGACAATTGGAAAAAACACCTTGCGTGTACTGTATTATCTGCAAACAAGGTTATTTTCAATCAACTTCTCTGCTGATATCATTCTTGAAAATAAGGGACAGTGTGTTTGTCAGGGGGCGCCGGGGTGGAGGTAAAAAAAACAACTGTAAATTGCCAGTAATTCATTGGCAAACATGCTAATTTATAAAGTCACATCTCAACAAAAAAACACCGCAAATTAAATTATTATTTAATCCAATATATGTGATCAGACATTCACCATCACAAATCAAAATTATACACAGATTATAGTGTTACAACCCGCACCTGTGCGCAACCCGCACCTGTGCGGTAATAAAGTTTTGGAAAACCTCGCACTCTAATTGGTTGAGAGTGCAAAATGAGTGATGCCTTCATTTTTGATCAGCTGTCAACTTACAGTGATTTTTATCATGCATTTCCCAAAAATGCCATGCGTCCCATGGAATTGTCAGATTTTAAAAAAGATCATTTTGCAAAAAGTATGCTTACAGATATGCGGATGTAAGCGTTTCCAAGAACCCTGATTCATCCCCCTCCCCAAAAATCTTAACAGATTCGCACAATTTGGAAAAAATGACCTCTAGGAAGGCTGAAAATACGGAATTCAGTCATGATACAGAAAATACCACAACATCTATGTAAGCAAGTACTCACATGGGTCATCACTTCCTGGTCCTTGGTATCCGTTTGTTGCAGGTCTATACTGTATTGGATCTGAAAACAAGAACAAAACATTACAGATTTAACATCTGCAGCAAATTCATTGAATAAACATTTACTTTCAAAATGGTATCAATAATACTTTTATTACAAGACTGAAGTAAAACAAGTGATATCACTGAGTCTCGATGAATACCCTTACAGAAGAACTTTGAAAGCATGTGCGAATGTCAGTAATGACATATGATTATCGGAAAAACAGAAAAACACTTGTGTTTTGAATTTATGTTTCCAGCAATCTGTGAATTACAATAAGCTGAGTCGTCTCAGAGTTGGCCACTCATTAGTCCGTGTTTCAAACAGTTATAGAAATTCGCCGAGGTCTCTCATTGTTTATCAATTTACACCTTTGATATTGAGCGAGACGGCCATGTGCTGGTTGATATTTAGTGAGTAATTAGCTCCGCCTTCTTTCGTATATTAACCAACAGACGACAATCGATTTTTGACTGGCGGTGTCATTGCCAAGACTTGTAACAACATGTTATCCAAAAGAGTAGACTCGTGTCGCATGATGAAAATTCTTGCAGGTCAAGATGACGAACAGGACATTTTTATCGGGGGTCAAATATGGGTATTTCTCGATTTTCACAGGTCAATAATACCCAAGGTCTCGGGTCAATCGCACATCCTGATGGACAACAGGCTTAAGCAAATAGCCAATTATTTGGATAACCAGGTATTTTTATTGCATTCAAACATATAACCAACTGCGATACTCTGGCAATTTGTGTAGGAACACACGTGAGTTTCCAGTTGATGTGTAGCTATATAGTTGCATGAGAAACACGTTGGAGGTGTCCTAGACCTAGCAGAGCAACACAAATAACAGGCAACTTGACATATATTTTCTTATAGTTATCATTTTAGTAATTCTCAGTGACATGCAAGTATTTCTGTGCACACAAAGAATCCTAAACAACTCTGAATTTAATCCGCAATTTTTGCAAAAAATGAAAAATACTGAATAATTTGAAAAACATATTCGGTCAAAGCACAATACCAAAATTTTAACTAAAACGTCATAGTCTGCCTTAGAATGAAACATACCCGTCTCGTATACAGACCCACGGAGACAACCAGGCCGCCAATGTGGCATTTTTCATCTCAGATTGAAATATTTTGCCATTTATTTACACCAAATTCTTGTCATTCCACTCCGGGGAGAATTTCAACCGGTTTTGTGTGCAAACAAAATTACCGTGAGAACAACAATCAAATCAACTAGGTTGGATACCAACAAATCTTTTTTAACAGTTTCGTTAGATCAGTAAGCCTACTTTCCAGTCATGGCAAACATCTTTGAAAGGACCATTAACTCAGAACTAACAGAATTTTTCAATCAGCATTTCAATGTATATTTATGCCCTTGATGACAATAAATATGTTGCAGCTATCCTGGTGGATTTATCAAAAGCTTTTGATTGTCTTTCTCATAATTTACTTCTGCTGAAACTTAAATACTATGGACTTTCGGAATCGACTTAAAATCTCATTAATAGCTACCTTACAAACAGGCAACAATGCATAAAAATTGGTCAAATTACAAGCTGTTTCAGGGAAATTTATAAATGTCCCTCAGGGATCAATACTTGGCTTCTGACTGCGGGGTACATTTTGAACCTTAATTTTCATTTAAAAAAAATAACAAAAGCTGTTTTCTTTCCTCCCTGACCTCCATACAATATAACAGTTACCAAATTAGCTATTTTAAATACAAAACAATGTCTTTAATGAACTCGGGGACTTACAGAGGCATCGATCCCTGTGCTATATTTAGGTATAAGTAGCCGCTAATAATAGTTTCTGTCATGAGCACGAGGTTCAGATCGAAATATCCGTCTCCGGCTCTGCCTCCCGCAAAACAGTTACCCGAGGTGACGGATATCATTCCATCTGAGCCAAGTGTCTCATGATGGAAACTTTTTCTTGCATACCGTTTTGCACTTTACAGTAGATTTCTAAATGCAAACTTATCAAAATGATGAATTATCATGAAAAACAAACGATTTTCCGACGTTGTGTTTAGGAAAGTGACGTCACAATGTTTATAACGTTACGTCATAAGTTGTTCACGAGAGTCGTCTGGCATAGGAGGGGTGTCAGACCGGATTTTCCGGCATGGGCAAAATCACCGGAAATGCCGATCCGATATGCAAGAAATACATTTCCATATACTAACATTCAGGGTTCCCGCTGTTGGTCGCAAATGGCGCCAGATAATAAATTCTGGCGCTGAATTCTTTCAGTTGGCGAATTTTAGTGGCACCAACAAAATAATTTCGGCAATTTCGACGTGTCAATCAAAAATCGAACGTCGTCTGTTGACTTGTTAACGGAAGAAGGCGGAGCTAATTAGACGATATCTGATAACGCGCATGTGGCCGTCTCGGTCGTTTTCAGAGGTGTTAATTAATAAACAATCATAACACGAAATATAATAGACCTCGGCGGATTTATAATACGTTGTTTGTAACACAGATTTAATTAGCGATGCTTGGTTGACACGACTCTGCGTATTGTTACTATTGTTACAATTTCAGCAAATGCAGCGATTGGATCTTACAGGTCTACCAGGACTTGTTATATCACGATCATTTTTTTCCCAAATAATCAGACTGAAAACACTTTCGGTACATATTTACCCGTTCTAAAAGCATCTGCTGCAGGCAAATCAATTGTGTTGTCCAGCCTACCAAGTACAGAAGTTGCCCCTTTGTTACCTCTTTCATTACAATTTTTTGTAATAGTTTTCTGAAAGTCAAGTGTTCTAACAGGAAAAACATCATAACTACTTATTCTGTGTATTACTTTAGCGTCTGATGTACAAAACAAACAGTTGTTTCTTAATTCAAACGATTGTGTGGAGCGTTATGCTCTGGCTGGTTCAGAACTTGTCTGTATGACTGTATTTCTGCGATGAATATAATCTCGACGGCATTCCTTGTGAACGGGCTCAGTCTTGATGTCATCACCCCTTGCAGTGCTTGTTACGTTTATATTAGTGCTCCCCTTCTCACCAATAAATGAAACTGACTGACTTTTTAAAACGGCTTTCTTGCAAATTGCACAAATCTCCATTCCCTGAAATAATTGTGAAAAATTTGGTGTATATTTGGGTATGAAGTAGATGGAGAATGTAAGATGATTATGTGCTATATGTTGTGTTTTCAATATAAAATATGGACAAACTTTAGATTTAATGCATGTACCACTATGTTAGATTTGTGTCACATTTAAACATACCACATGCACGACGGGAACAATGTTATCGCGTTTCAGACACAAATTTTAAAACATACACAAATATTAAATATCTTACCTTCGGTACTAAAAATTTCGAAAACCGTATCAAATTTTGAACTTAAGCTTTGATCATTGGACAGATTATCTAACTAAGAAAATAAGTGGTCACACTTACAGGTTTCGTTCGGGAATAAGGAAGTTCTCGCTGTCTTTTTGCATATCAACCAAGATGCAACACTGATATTTATTGATGAACATATTTTGACACGTGTACTTGATACCCAATTAATAATTAATATAGGTCATAACGCACATTAAACTTTGAGTTTAATCATGATTCAAACGGGACTTACTCATTATAAATGGTAGGTATTTTTGTCAATGACAAATGTTCAGTCAGAGAGTTCGTAGTAAATCAAATTTCTTGTAACCACAGGAGGTTCGTCTAGTGGGCAGTGTCGCTGGCTTGAACTCATATCACCTATCATTGATTTAGCATCATGGACTCTTCCCTTACACACACAATGTCTCTTTGTGTGAAAAAGTTAGAAGTATCATACAGAGAAAAGAGTTTTAGTACTTAGTCCGTCCAAGAAACGATGGTTCGGTAAACTGCTCGCCCTGAAACAGGCGTTAAACAGCGACAACACACAATGCACACAAAGTTGCAATTATAAACAAGTAATTTTAAAATATAATATAATTATATTAAAACTTGTGCATAAAGAGGAAATGACCTGTTAAAAGTTTTACCTTACAAACTGTTCAAGATAACTGATAACTATTCATGGTTTGCTGCCAATAAACTTCTTCACCTGAAATTTAGACAGGGTATTCTTATATTCATTGAAAAATAGCGCGAACGAGATTTTCAAAAACCCTATACACATTAGCCAATTTGAATCTGAACAAAACATTTCGCTTCTCCATTTGTTACTAGTAGAGCCTCCCATAAAGTTTCGTTGAAATGTAACAAGCGGTTATTGAAAAATAGCGCGCACAAGATTTAAATATTGTGCACTCACGTACGGACAAGGTGAATTTCCAGTATACAACGTCCTAATTTTCATTCAAGGAATATTATAACAAAGAACCTTTCCAGCAACTGTTATTTTGCAATGCTTAATACTTAAAACCTTTCAAAATTTCAAAAATAAAACCACGGTTTCATGCTACTCTGCTACTCTGTCACTGACAATCGACTCGTAAAAATGCCACTCATTGGAATTTAGACATCTTCTTTTCAAAATGTATTACTTATAACGAAATTGCATTAACAGACTGTAATTATATGAAAGTAAAGAAGGTTCTATCGAAACTGGAAAAGAGTGTGTTACATTTCGTAAATTGAAATTAATGGCACTCCCAGGCTTCCGTAGTAATAAAAATCAAACGGGGATTCACACGCATTTTCTCTCCTTTTTCATTTAAATGTTTAAGTTCTGTAACATGTATATGTTTGTGTATACTACCTACACAAGCGAAGAGTTAAAGAAAAAAATACTTTTCGGCCTGCGATTGTATCCACCTGTTTTTCCTCTTTTCAACAGCATTTTTCGTATTTAACGCACATATGTATCTATTCTATTTAAAACTTAAACACGTATGCTTACGAGATATGTGTGTAGTAACCGATATTCCACCTACCTGTGTCAAATTCAGCTCAAAATTCAAGTTTGAAATCTTCGCAACCTTGTCCGCCATGTTATGTGACGTCAGCACGCGCGGTTTCTTAAAAAAACGTCACTATGGTGGGAAATAAAGACCATTGTAAAATTGAGGATATTTGCACATATTTGGACGTTTATTTCTCAGTTTAAGCACGACTTACACTCTGCAACTTTTGATATGTTATTAAATAACGACTTTCCTGCAACTTAGTAACAAAATAAATTCTTTTGCAATTTTTTTCTACCTTAAAAGCCAGGGTTACTAGACTACTGTGTAATTCACAGATTGCGCTTCGGGCGATCATAACACAATTCATGTATACCCATTTTCCCGATTATCACGTGTCATATCAGACTTATAATTTCGGCATTGTTTTTTGGGGTCAGTAATTAATTAATGACTTACATGGTGCAATCTCAAGTTGCAAATTGTCCCTGACGTAAATTTTTCCTCTACATGAATATATCTTTGGCAATATTCGGCGCCTTCAAAACCTTCGGTATTCGTTAATACATATCAATACTTATTTTAAACCATTGAACATACTTTTGGACAAATTTTGTTTTATTTAATACTGTTTAAATCGCTAAAATCGAAGAAACATTAATGTACGAAAATAAGTTCACGGACACGCGCGGTCGCGAAAATATGTGTCAAACGGGGAATGCGAACTGTTATTTTTATTTTTGAGTTCATGGTGCTTCAGAACACGAACAGAAAATTATGATATGCAATCCAAGAGTATCTGTACCCTAACCATTGAAGCCTCACCCTGGCTCCTGAAAATGTGATTTTGGCACTTGAAAATTTACAAAAATGTTTGAAATAAATTTCGCTTAGATCCATATACAGTGTTTGCTATCATGCAATCAAATATTTACTACAAGTGGTATGACTCCTCTCTCCTCCAGGGTGTTCTGTAGGCTTTGAAGACTAGTGGCTCCAACTTTGGAGCCATTGGCGCAGACTTTTTCTGAATGGCGAATTTGTTGACGTCAACTAAAATTGACCCAAAGGGAACCCTGAACATTATAAGGTTTTCGGCAAGTGCGACTACCAAAAATCTCACCGACTGCTGAAATGCATATTATTCTGTAGAATCATCCTAATCCCACATAAAAATAACAAAGTTTATACATGTGATCCAATACTTTATGCCAGTAATTTGGAGCTAAATGACACCACCCCCAATTTCTAGGCAGTCTTTAAAAGCGGTCACCGACCAAATATGTCAGTATTTTCAAATACCAAATATTTTAATTATAATTTATATCCAGAATATTCTTTCCATATTCTATTCGTGATCTATGATCCAGCGATTATTTCAAAATAATTATTCCCGTATGCTTCCCCTAGTTTCAGCCAATCAACAATCAAACACATGTCCGCATTTTCCTTAGACAAAATGGCCTGTTTCCGGTTTTCACCAATTTATGCTACTCATACCAGAAACCTCGTGGAATATACCATTGACTATTAGTCCTGACCAGCATACTCGCACTCGCGCTCGTAAATGTAAATGTACAACGTTCAAATGCTTAATTTCGGGGGTGACCTCAAACGATTCTAGTATCACATGAAATCTTGGTTACGTTAATTTTAAAATATCAACATCAGTGCGGGGCCGCATCAGCGGCCCGCTATATTTAATACGTGGTGAATAAAAGATGCATGGAGACTTAAGCACTAGATCGAATATATGCGTCTCTCTTCATTGAAAAATTGAGGTATTTGTGGGATGAAAACTTTAGACACAGTCTATTTTTCTATAAATGTAAGAGTTATCGCTCTTTATATAGATTTATATAAGGTTTTTAGAAAGTTATTCTTCCATCGTTTAAGTAGTCGGTCGTCGTAGTGTAATTGGTTAAGGTAATAATATACGGACCCTGGTTAAGTCGAATCCGCTGTTATTTTACGAATGGAGTTCAAATCCCATCCCATCCCATTTTTTAATACTTTTTTTCCTTCTTATTTACTTATCATTTTCAGCTTTTAAACCATTTTTAAATGTTTAAAAAAATCTTCATTCATGCGAAACTAATAAGGATAATGGCTGATTGTAGATCTGGTTATTGGAAAATATAGACGGTAAAAGTTCATCAATATTTGCCATTATACTAAACATATTATAAAGACAACATTATCAGAGTGGAATGGATGTCCCATTCATAAAATTTGCATTTTCTTTGAGTATAAACCTCTCTACCTTTTTATCATTTTTTTAAAACTTTGTAACATATCTGCATCACTATCATTTGGGCAGGGTCATATTAAGTGAATGTGTTGTTAATGTATTTCTACAGTGTATACCGAGTACTTTATTACCAAAATTATGTTGATTTGTCATATAATGGTTACTGAATATTGACAAATTATTCTTTCTGGTACACCGCTCAGTTAGTTATCTACACTATGGGGCTAGGGGTATAAATTCCATATATCATTTTAATTAGACGGTGAATTTCTTTCAGAATTTGAATATGAATCATTGAAAGGATATAGTTAATGAAAATAACAATTGAAAAATTGACCGTTATGGGCTGGAAACCTTAAGTTTGCTCTTCAACATATCAAACTTGATATCAGATGTACTCTGGGTAGGTACTTGATTAAGGAATAAGTTAATATAAGCTTGGTCTCCTTGAATTATTTGGGGCCATGCTTCAACATCAACCATCACCAATTTCCGAAATATTTACATGTCAGTTTTGTTTGTGTGCCCGCAGTGATACTTTGTGTCACGGTTTTTCTTGTTAAATAATAATTACCATACACCATTATCCTAACACTAATCATTACCATCATTTACGGTAGAAGTTATACAAAATTGAACATTAACACCATCATTTTAATCATAATGAAAATATTCAGCCTTGCAATTAAATTCATCAATAATCAGTTTCAGTGTCCTATCAGCATCAGTGGTGACATCATAGAAATAAAACAAGTAACGTCACCAAAACCAGGCTTTCAATGGTGCCTGTAGAACAGCTATAATTAGAAAAAAAAATGAGAATTAAAAACAAAATAGTGACCTTGACCAAAAAAAAATCCCCCCCCCCCCCCCCCCCACCGAAAAAAAAATAGCCAGTGATATCTGATTTGACCAAAAAATGATAATTAAAAACAAAACAGTGACATTGACCCTTCCCCACACCCCCTTAAAACACACTTTTATTAAGATGAAAAAAAATAAATATGAATTTTCTATTTTTAGTCACAGTGACCTTGACCCTAGTTACTTCAAATGCAACCTTAAGCGTCCCATCCACAAAAGCTACCTACACTGCAAGTTTCATTGCATTTGGTCATTCTTAACTAAAGTTATCGAGCGGAAACCAAATTTTAACTACCCCCCGTCCTGCCCCCTGGCCCCCCTCCCGACCCCTTAAATGAACGAAGAATGTGCAAATTAATTAACAAACGCATTCGTAACTGCAGAGTAATTGTTGAACATGCAATAACACGGTCTGGAGACACCCACGTGATAAATTACCATTAATTGTCCACATTTGTTGTGGTATGATTATTCGTCGAAAAGAACTAAATTTGACATAATAAATATTCGAGAGCCTTTGGTTATTGTTCTAACCTGAGATGGCCCCTAAATACATTGGTCAACACATTTAAATGTACGTTTACAATTACGCTGGTCAGGTCTATTACCAAGCACGTGATCAAATATAATCGCGTCGTGGTGATTATCAACACATGCCCAACAAGATACCCGTCAGAGTTACGGAATGTACGAGACTCGGATTTCATGACGCACGTGCGACATAAGGCCAAAAGCTTTTATCTTTGACACCAAGGTTTGACACCAACAATTTCGGAGGCTAAAATCTCTAAAATCATTTGTCAGTAAAAATGTCCTAAATTAAGGTGTTAAAAGTAGTAATATTCCGAAATAGCAAGTATGACAGGGTTACTGTTAGGCTGAATATATCTGAGAATGCAGAAATGGTTATGTAACGTCATTTTTGTCCCCGACATATTATATGTAGACCGTGGGCTACTCAGAATCAATACTCCCGGCAACATTTGAAATGATTGGGTCTGTAATGGTTCACAGAACAGATATCACGCTTCTGAAGGTTATGGTCACAGGTTTGATAATCATCACCGGAATGGTTTTGAAACTGAGAACAGGTTCTCCGACCTTTACTGCGATATTGACTAAAATAGTATTTACTGGCCCTGAATATATTGACATGGAACGCAACTGCATTATGTCCAGTTGTGCGTAGTTATAAGACACAAAACAGTCAGTAGATATATCCGGCATATACGAGCACTGATTAAAAGAGAGAAACTGTTCTTCCTGGTATAGCTATCATATTCTATGTCGCTTATGATCTCAACAAAACAATAAAGACGTACCATCAGTTGTAGTTTTCACAGATTGTTTAAAATAAAGTGTATGAAAGCAATTGCACGGTGTCGCCTTTGCTTTTCTTGTAGAAGCTGTTAATGTGGGACTTGGTAGATTTAATAAGCCAATTATGCTGGTAGTTAAACACGTGTCACGCAGAGAAAAGATAATTATCACGACTCAGCAGAAAAAAATAACTCATTTTCCTAAATTGTATATATAGAATTTAGTGGCCATCCAAAGTCTACGCTCGGTCATATGACAATACTATCGGACTGGAAGTACTTCAAACGGTTCAAAACAAAGTCAAAGCTAGTCCATTGATCTATTATATTTCGATCATGTGAAACTTCGTTTTCCCAGTACTCGATCGGAAAGGACCGAATACATGAATATCAAATTTGGTACTCGTTGCAATCCCTTAAAATAAAGTAATTGCAACATGTAATGTAATCCTAGGACTGTAAAAGTAAATTTCAAAGGCAGAAAAAAGAACGCAAAGAAAACATTAATTACAACTGTTACCGTGTTTGGAATAGATTATTACTCTGGCCTGAAATCATACTCAAACTACTTTTGAGCAAATCCCCTATTTTGCAAGCTCTTCAAAACAGGTTTTCACGTGTACAACTCTCTCGGAGAATCAATTGCTGTGCAACCGGCTATAACAGGCGGGAAAAGAATCACGTGATAGTAGGTGAATATAAGTGCGTAACGGGCATTGAAGACTCATTCGACGCCTCCTAGCCAGATCGTTACACACTTATACCGATGCCAGAATTTCAGACAAAGATACAGAAAAGGATTCAAGACATGGACAAATATGGTAAGTACAATACTTGATACAGATTTTGCTTTTACTTTTTGCATGCCTTAATGAAATAATGATCACAATATGAAAGTGTAAGCCGAAGTATCTTTACGTTAGCAAAGAACATATTTTGCACATGGTAGCGGAACTTGTCGTTCCGTGTGCAAAACCTGATAAGAAATATTGGAACGGTCGCTTTGTCGCCATTTTTCTTTTAATAATATTTAAATATGGATACCCAAATACGCCACTTTTTGCGCTTTGTGTACATGTATGCACGCCCGTTCAATTTGAGCATGTGCCCTATTAGACCTGGCCAGCTTAAATAACTTATTCTGCTTACATTTCGGGTCGGGGGTAGTCTCGAACCTAAAATGGTATAACTTGTAGAGAAGGCTGAAAACTTACAATCTCTTTTATCAGAGAGACTAATGACGGTACAGACTGCTTTATGTTGTCGTTTCTCCTCGACACGAAAATATCATGGGCGCATTAGTCTATAACTTCATTAGACAAGTTTCCTCAAACACTCGAGAAAAGCATGCTTTTGATGTTTGCTTATTCCATTGCAAATTATGTGCCAATGTACTATATTAAGGTCACCATACGAATCATAAATGACACTAAACGATTTTGTAATAAACTGAACTGGTCCGAAACGCAAAATTGCGCCAAGGTTAAACGAACACTTTTGTTATAGTTTTGACTGGCTGCAGATGTCCTAAATAGCTGTAATAAAAATTATGCGCTGAACTTAGAATAATATATTATATGACTACAGTACAGAATAATTATACAACTGTATGGTGCGATGGTGATGGCTCACTGGGATGTCCCCTGACCGATATGCAAGCTGATCGCAGTCTACAACGATTGTGAAGAAAGACCCAATTTCTGGCGGTGAGTTAGTTTTAACTTAGTTATTGTGTCGCCCTTATGGAGTGTTTTACTGAACACCCATCTAGTTTCACATTGATTGTACATGAAAATAAAAATCCACTAGCTGAAAAGTCTGACCAAATTGTCGCCAAGACCGATTATCATCGATTATGATTATATAGGCACTGGTCGCAATACAGAATCTCTTGTCGCGAGCAAGGTTAAGGCTAATAAAGCCTAGGTGAAATTCTGTTTTACATATGTGTTCTAAGGTGGTTGTAGGTTCGACTGTACATACCTATTTTCATACGATATTCTGTTATCGTTATACACGCATCTCAAAATACAGACCACTTGTGTCTTGGAGAGTAGTTTAAAATGGTTTATTTTTTATCGAGTAGACTCTATACAAGGTGATTGCAGTTGACAATGGATGACCACCTTCGTGAAAGTATTGGCTGGCTTCATATTTGACTCTGTTAACATGTTAATCGAACATTCCGTAAGTACATGATACACTGACCCAAGATGAAAACTTTACAGGTTTATAATGGGGATTTACTATGCATGAGAATGAAACACTAATACATCACAATGCAGGAGGTGGAATTCAATGAGTTATAATAATGTTGAACTGTTTATCAAAAAAATAAAAATAATCACAGGGGCTTTCAGATTTAAGGTCTAAATTCACCTATATATATTCAATTCAAAGGGAGATAATCTAAGAATTTGAATCTTTGAAGTCTCAACTCTCGCTTTTGCATTGTTTTCATAAAACATAGTTGACGTTTCTAGTTTTGACATTAGTCTCTCTCAACTGACGGCAGAAAGAATATTTTGTCTTGACAACCAATTTCGTTTTTGATAAAATGTGTGTTTATACTATCAAAGTTATCTCCCTTTTATGCATAAGAAATGACTAACTTTTAGGCTTATTATCGCCTTTGTTATTTGTCTTATTTTTTAGTGTGACTGAAATGCATTGATTTCATAAATAAATGTGTTAAATATTTGTATAATAAAAGTGTAAAGTTTTCATTTTGAGTGAATGTAGTTTATCAAGTTTTGACAATGATTGAAAGAAAATGCTTACAGGTACATCCGTGTTGGTTTATCCGATTGCCCACTCACGACACAGTTGTGCAGCATGATCATGGTCTACACCGGAAGAGGAGTCTGGGTCAGTTGCCACCACATAAGTACACTTTACATATCTCAGTAGTTTACATTTATTGTATAGGCTGGTAGAAATGGTAGATAAACTTGTGTCTGGCAGATTAGTTTTAAATTGATATTATAATTAGTTTGAGATTGCAGTTTACATTTAGTCGTGAAGGCAAAATCACTTGCCACTAGCATTGTAACTGTTGGATAAAGAATGTTAAATTTTTTGTTATCCCCGTCGAGGGCGGTGGGATATTGTTTTGGCGTTGTCCTTTAGTTCTGCCGAGGTGTCTGTCCTTCCGGATCCGTAATCAAGTTGTTGCCTTTCAATTGTTATTTTCTTCTATATTCAATATGAAATCATTAAAAATTCTATTTCTCTGCAACCGGTTATCAAAATTTAGTTGTAATTGGCTCAAATAATTTAATGATCACTCTTTCTAATATCTACACCCTGCCCTTAGATTGTACTTTCGAAATAAGGCCCTCAAAGGGGGTACAACACTTTTCTTGAATATTCCATTTAGAAACGTAGAATTTTTATTTTCTGAATCTTAAAAATATGTTTTAATTGAACTTACAACCGAGTTCTGTATAACTAATGCAGAAAAAAGAATTACCGCTTAGAGATGAGGCCCCAATGGAGTGGTGAAAATTACAAAAAATGTTCTTTTCTGAATAGGCTTGTAAGAATTGGATTTTATTTGGCACAAATAATCAATTATATATTCTAACAACGTAAAATTTAGAAACTGGATTTTTACAGAAATGAGGCCTTTTAGGGGATGTAGTGTTTTTCTTTCATAGTTATTATTTATATGTATATAAACTTGTGTTCTTGCATGAAACTAGTAGTACTGCAAATACTAAGTTCTTTGTGACTGCAAGTTGAAGAAAAAAAATTTTCCCCTTGGAGATGAGGCCCCAGTGGGTTTTAATTTTAAATTTTTTTTCTTCTCTGAAACAGACAGACCAATACACTTTGTATTATTTGACGGGGATATAAATTCACTAAATTTGCTTGTTGGCTTCATGTTTGACTAAGTTTACATGCTAATCAGACATTCCGTAAATACATGATAGTTTATATTTTTGAAACTAAATACTCGATACTTTTGAAACATAATACTAAAAAGAAAACACTAACATGTACATAATATTCGTATTGCAGAACCTCGAGAGAACGTATGTGTTGATTCAGCCGATTGCCTCTACGACAGATGTTCAGCATGATCATACATTGTATTACAATTGTAACAATAATTTGCTTACAGGTACAGCATTTCGTTTTGCAGCAGTTGCAACAGAATGATTCTGCTATTTCAGCTGATTGCCCCCTCACGACACAGATGTGCAGCCTGACCATAGTTCTACACTGGAAAAGAAGTCGGGGTCATTTGCCGCCACATTAATATCTTCTACATACCTCAATATTTGACATTAAGTGTATAGGCTGGTTATAAAATACAATAGTCAAAATGGTAAACCAACTTGTGTTTGGCAGAGCTTGTTTATTTTATATCTATTGTCTTAGATGGTTGTGGTTTTATATCGAGTGTCTTGCTTGGTTGTGGTTTGATATTGAGTGCATTGGATGGTTGTAGTTTCATAACGAGTATATTGGATGGTTGTGGTTTTATATAGAGTATTTTATATGGTTTTGGTTTATAGTGTCTCCGATGGTTATGGTTTTATAAAGTGTATAAGATGGTTGTGGTTTTATATCTAGTGTCGTAGATGGTATAGTGATTTGATATAGAAAGTATTGGATGGTTGTGTTTGGTTGGATGGTTGTGTTTTTATATAGTGTATTGGATGGTTGTGGTTTTATATCGAGTGTATAGGATGGTTGTGGTCTTGCATCGAGTGTCTTGGATGGTTGTGGTTATCTGGTGTCTTGGGAGGGTTGTGGTTTTATATCGATTGTTTGGAAGGTTGTGGTTTTATATCGGGTGTTTTGGATGGTGGTTGTTTTATATCGAGTGTCTTGGATGGTTGTGGTTTTATATCGATTGTTTGGATGGTTGTGGTTTTATATCGGGTGTTTTGGATGGTTGTGGTTTTATATCGATTGTTTGGATGGTTGTTGTTTTATATCGAGTGTCTTGGATGGTTGTTTGTCTTGGATGGTTGTTGTTTTATATCGAGTGTCTTGGATGGTTGTGGTTTTATATCGAGTGTATTGGATGGTTGTGGTTTTATGTCGGGTGTTGTGGATGGTTGTTTTATATCTGGTGTGTTTGTAATTGTGCTTATTGGGTCCACCATCCTCTAAAGAGGCTATAATCGGTACGACCCGTATATCTGGTGTATTGGATGGTTGTGGTTATATATAGTGTATTGGATGGTTGTGGTTTTATATTTGGTGTCTTGGATGGTTATGGTTTTATGTCGGGTGTATTGGATGGTTCTGGGTTTTATAAAGAGTGTACATGTATTGCATGGTTGTGGTTCTATACAGAGTGTATTGGATGGTTGTTGATTTAATCAGACTCGCCACCGACAAATTAGTAAACTCACTGGTGTATTGTGATTTTAAGAAAACCTGCAAACTTGTACAGAATATTCATTTGCAAAACTTAGAGACACTTCCTCTAACTGGTGTCAAATTAAATAATTCAAAAGCATCAATAATAGCATATTTGTAAGTATTTTTTCTTTTACTTAATGTTTAAGCTATATATTCCAGTCGTTGCCGGTAAAAATATTTCTCAAATATTTCAGTACGTTGGAGAATCGGCTCAATGTAGCGAGTGCCCCTTTAACAGAGTTTTGGTGCTGACTCAGTCGACTGTTGCCTGGTGACACGGACGTGTAAAGCTGAATAATAATGATACATTGGTCTTCAAGTCAGAATCATCTGTCATGAACAAGGCATGGGTAAATATCTACTTTTATACATTTTTGCATTTATGTACATAAATCGGACTTTTGGAATCGGAATTTGATATTAACGACATTATGATTACAATGTACATATTTCTGACAATAGTATTGAATTCTAGCATGACTCACGATAATGTCTCTATAAAAAAAATAGCAGAACAATTGTTTTATTTAGGAAATATATTTTACTTTTGTCAATGAATGTTATACCGGTTAGTTTATCACTGTGTGGAGTTTAGATGCGTAGTAATCTAACCAGGAAGGCCAAAAGCCTGAATGATTAATTACGAAGCATATAAACGACAACATAAAATTCGAACCCAGTTGAAACGAAACATACTTTTAAATTACACCTTAGAGTTTGCCGTTGATCGTTTAGTCAAGTAAAATGAAGCAATGGTAATAAATTTCTTTGCACAAGGAAAGAGTCGAGTTTGCGATATTAGAACCTTTGTCGCTTAGGAACTATTCGGCCTTCTTCGGTTGAGTAGGAATAGAATAACACGAGATCACTCTCCAGACAAGTCGTAAAGGCAAACTCGCTTGTAAGGTGAATAAATGTGAAATACGCAATGTTACAATCCTGGCTGGCGTTGTGATTGACTATATATTTCCGTGTTTAGGAGTTTTATGAAAAAAAGAAGTTTAAATCCAATTCAGTTCTTTATTTTAGAAGAAAAATGTATAATTAGATTAAAACATTTCCAAGAATACACGTACTTTTATAACATTTATACACGTTTACAGGAACATAACATTCGTTTATGAATATTACAACAGACAAGACCTACATGTTACCGTGCCAGTCGATTAACCACCTCCCACTCTTATGATACCGATGTGCATGCCGCTCATGGTTTACATTGGTCTTGAACCAAGATGCATGTCGTAAGTAAAGTAAGGTAAATTATTTTATTACTACTTTGCTGACTGCTGGTTGACTTTACTATTATAGATGCATTTTATTCGGACTTTTGAATTTCTCAGCCCGTTTAATTTCGTAGCAAGTTACAAGAGTAGTAAATTTCATAGTAACTGTTCTGAAGAACTGTAATTGAGATAGACTGTGTTTATATGTTAATACCCTTCTATGAAATTTACAGCATTTTGATTGGCCAAAGACCCGTAATAGGAAATTGGTATTGACAGTGTCAAGGCAGGTAATGTAAACGATGGAAGCATAGAAACATGGACACCATGTTTATTTGAACAAAGGGTTCCAATGGTAAAAGGTAATTTGCATTATATCAAAATTCTACACAGACACGACAATCTGCGTCAGTTCTGTAGACCTCTCTGCGGGAACATGAACTTCAAACCCAGTTCAAACAAAGTATCCTTTACCCAAATAATATGTCGATGATTGTTTACATTAGAGTAAAATGAGTCAATGGCCATACATTTCTGTGCACATGGAAAAAAAACAGCCGAGTTTGCGATATTCGAACCTTTGCCCCCGTATTCTTAGAAAAGCGATCGTAACCATTCGTTCAATATAAATAGGCGTTCTTGAAATTAGTTAGAATACACTACTTTTTACTGGATTTGAGTAACTTGCAGAAGTGAACGGCCGTTATAAAGTAGCACTCCTTTTTACACATTTTCTAGAACAATGTTGTTAGCAGTGTTTGCTTCAGGTTTTCCACACGCCATACTGTGACTGTCATCGTATCTATGTAGGGATAGCTGATGTAGACGGTTTACTTAGAGACGTGCAATCTACTAAATGGAACGGGTCAGAGACCGGATTACTTTGCTCGAAACTCCAAAATCTGACGTCGGGATAGCCTGTGCTACATCTTTCTAAAGTGAGTGGAACGTTTTATCAGTCTTTACGAATTGTTGTATTACACGGAAAGCTTTCGAACCATTATCGAGTCTCTCTCGAACACTTATTTCTGATGTTGCGAGGTTTCACCACTGGAACCATTTACAGCTGGTTTGACTAGAGGCAAATCTCGTGCTTCGACTAAGATACGAACCCAGGACCTTCCGTTGTGTGGTCGTGGCTTCGAATATCCACTTCGGCACAGACCGGGGCTCATGATTGCTTCTCTCTGAGCATGTACGTCAAAACTCTAGGAAAAAGATATCACGCCTAGTTAATACACGGAATGTTTAAGATGATTGAGCAGTGTAAAAAATGTTATTACTATAAAATGTACATTTCTGTCTGCGATTAAATTTGGAAATTAACTGTTTTAGATATTACTTTGAAAGTTGGAATACTTATATAATATCAAGGTACCCATTTGTAAACATGGAGAAAGAAATTCATAGTATAGTCTTAATTATGTGCAAATGGCACTGCCATGCTCATATATCATTAACCACGTAGAGTATCAATTTAAAACTTTGCTGTAGTGTAGTGCTGTTAACGATTCTTATGTTGCCTTTACTGCCAAGTTTTGTTTCATTGGCAAGCACTGAGAAATGTCGATCGTCTTGTTCTATTTATTATGAAATCATAAGCATGGATACATTTTGCTCTCCGAAGGATCAAAATATATCCAATTTGAATAAATAAATTCGTACAAATAAGCTTTTAAACATAATTTCACTGTGCCGGTTTACGGCTGCAGGCATGTATATAGTATCCAGGTCCGGAAGTCCATTGTATCAAAAATCACACTACATTGCAAGTCCCACCCTGCTTAATTTTTAAACTGGATTCGTAATTTTTTCAGTGCGAACCATTACGTATTGGATGGACATTGAATAACACTCGGACACAGAAGTGAAGGCTGATCATGATCTGCACTGGTCGCAAAGGCAGGTAAGGAATAAATTAACGTTTGTTATCTATGTGGAATCCTCTGTGCGCGTAAAATAATTGTTTAATGGAGTGTTTATAATTCAATGCAAAGACAAAAATTGAGTCTAGCCCTTTTCATTTGTATTATTTATAATTAAAAGCTGCTCGCTCTCAGATTTTGGTAAAAAAATAAAGTTCTTGTAACTGTAAGTAAATAACGTATTTTAGAACATATAGTCATATAAAAAGGCTTCATAAATTCCTGTCACGTATATCTCTAAATTCCAAATGATACGCTTCCAAATTCAAAAGCGTTCCAATACATTTTGTATAACATATAGTGTAGTGGTGCCGTGTAACCGACATTTTCAAACGATTTCTGCAAATTCCTACCTAGAGTTTTGCTTATATTTTGATTCTAGCATTTAGATTTATGTTTCTGTAGAAGTTTGTTAATTTTTGAAAAAAAAAAAACATTTTTTTTTTCAACGGTAACTTGAGAGCGAGCAGCTTCAGGACTACAGAAGAATATACTGGTATTCGCGTCGTATAATAATAATAATAATAATAATAAAATCTTTATTTCATGAAGGTTACATATCAGACATACAAGAATTTACATGTAAACCAAAATACATCTTATTTTCATATGGCCTTCAACAATGTAAAAGAAGAATTAAAATGCAACAACAATAACATACCGTT
>JAUMHA010057543.1:0-19274 GCA_032359765.1 Saxidomus gigantea
CCAGAGCGCATAATTGAGCGCCAAGTAAACGGCGTGTAATATGATACGCACAGAGATGCATGCATACACTACAATATAGTTTTTCGTTAACATTCTAACTAATGAGAGAAACATAATAGAAGCAAGCTAACAACAACACTGAAGACATAACAACCATGTTAACTCCATCTTAGATATTCCTCTTACAAGTTAAACCGTATCAAGCCTAGCGATATATCGCTGTACTGATATGTCTAAAGTTTTGGTTCCGTCAAGTGATTAAACACTGTGTTAAAATAAAATCGTTTTTCCCTCCGTGCGTTTAAACGAACTCTGTTTCTCTAAATATGACGAACCTGTTGATTTGAAGGTATCGATGTGCTTTAATGAAATACTGATTACTGTATTCACCAGCAGTCTCTGAATATATATAGATGGTGTATAAAATACTGTCGGTATTGCATATATGTACGTTCAAAACGTTTTCTGTCTTTAAATTGTAACTGTAGGATTGCGATTTTTGTTTTCATCCAATATTTGTTTAAATTTGATGTTCAAGCTTGGTCATACAAATGTATCTTTTTGTTATATAGATACATTGTATGACAAAAATATCTGTGTAATTTTTAATTTCATCAATTTCAGGAAATAGGCTAAAACCAATTGTTCGACATATCTATAAGCTCTCACTTAATAAATATGTCTGGTATTGTACATGTATACTTAGTGTCTTTGGGTTTTAATCGGACCTTATTAGACTGATGACGGGCATCAGAGCTAGTTGGGTGTTCCAACAATTGAAGGGTGGTCAAAGGCAATGTAAAATGAACATAAAAATGAGCATGAGGTGCGTTTTAGGCTGATTAATTCAACCGCATCATTCTGGACCATGACTGAAATATACTTTCAGCGTCGGAAATGAACTTGGTTCCCAGAAACTTATACTGTCCATATCTGTTGGAAGGTCATGGTAGAAAGACAATTGGAAAAAACTAATTTCCCTTTATTTCTCTTATTTTCAGTTACTTGATGTAGTCGTTGAAGCGGCATCAAAGTCTGATAAAACCCTAAGGGAAAAGATTGAAGAGATTTATAAACAGGACAATTCTGAACAGCAAACTAGAAAAGATATTGACCAAGGGCAAGAAGGCACGTTTAAGAATACTGGGGAGAGTTATGTAGTGAGTGATACACCATAACAAAAAAATTTCTTCTGTTACGATATTATGGTTTTCAAGCAGCCCGTCCGTATAAGTATTACATTTTGCATTTATTGTAATATTATCAAATATTATCTCTTAACTTTAATGGAAAATTAAGATATACGTTGTATAAAATGTCTTGTGTAAAGTTACAGCTTACTTTCACAGCAAATGTCTTAGTAAAATTGTAATACAGGCTGTCATATTTTATTAAATCGTTATGATATATAATTCCTGGTCTAACACATGTACCGCATGTCATGTTCACATCAATGTGATAAAATTATATCTGATACTTACCCTGTTGTAATAGAAATAGCATCAGCATGTGAACCTTGACTTGGGCCAACCAAATAAAGCGTAACATATTTTGGCCAACCGAATACAACCTTATATCTGCGTCTTTATGAAGCCCACCATTTATGGTTGAGTTGACGTAATGAACTGAAAATCATTTTTCTTTCAAAAACATAATGTTCACTTCTAAAATAGATATTATACCGTCGACCTCGTGTCTTCGTTTGTTCCAAAATTATTTGTCATTTGGCTGTCTGTCCGTCTGGAAGGATGTTATGGATATTGATATTTTGGTCTTGTTATGACTTAATATGGCTTTTCCGTCACTGATAACGATACATTTGAAACAAAATAATTAAACAGTTATTGACTTTTTATTTCGACGAACACAACACTTTACTGACCAGTTAACCTTTAGTTAACCGCAACGTTCGGCCTTTGTTTGACCAAAAGCATTACCGGGTCAATAGATTCTCGTGTTTACCTCATCGTAAGTCAATAAATGTAATTAGTGTGCGTTAAATGGTGTCAAAATGTCAACGACTTTATATTTATCACCTCGAACGCATTTGTAATGGATAACTAAAAGCATGCATGCAATGTGCTCACGGAATGACAAAAATAACCTTAATTTTCAACACATACTAGATAAATAAAATATTCGAATATTTTTTTTTGTATAGACAGCTACCAAATAACGTGCGGTATGAGAAATAGTTGATAGTGGAAAGACGATGTTCTATCAAGTAGTTACAATACATTTAGATATACATGAAGGAACAATGGACAGACATGATATGTTAAATAGTTTCATAATTATTGTTGTTGATATAGTGACATTTAACGTGCATTAACTACACCTTATTTCTGTCAGTTGCCTGATGACATCGGTGCAGAGGCTTCGATTTCTGGAGAGGTTGAATTTGAACGGAACAATAGAAGTGGAACTAACCAAATTGATACAGATGAGTCTGAGGAAAGTGGATCGGACTCGTATATGAGCTATGTAAGTAGCGTAAAATGGAAATCGGTGTTGATGTTGTCCATAAACTGGCGGTCACCAAGAAAACCGCCCGTCTTGAAATTTTACTTTTAGTAATATAAATATTTTCATAATAGTGTCTATCCAATAAACGAATCGATACATTTGTGGAAAATCTTATTCCGAATTCCTGTGTATTTGCGAGACAATTTCTGGATAGCTTTACAAGCTTACACATGTAGGATCAAAAACAAGGTATGTCAAATTACGTCTAATTATGACATTAAGCATAATAGTAATCATTGAAAAGTATATCGAATTTATCTCCGGGTGTTTGACAGTATGTTAAAGTACATTTTTGTATATATCGATTCTTGGACTTTGTACGGAGCAAGTTATACGTATCCTTGACTTCTACTCTTTGACATATTTCTTCAACATGTGCTGTAAATGATACACGGTGATTAAGTCTAAAATGATATATCTCTTCTACTATTTGCTTCATTTATATTGATACTCAAATCATACAAGTCACTGCACAGACTTCAGCAATGTGAAAATCGTTTCTTAATTTCATCGCGCTGTTTTCATTATCGTGTTATACTGTTTCATGTACATGTTCAATTGTCTATTTTCTGTTGCAGGATAAAGACTCGAATCAAACAGACGATGGAGAACGAAAACGTTTTACAAATGGTATATATCTTACATATACTCAAAATGTACGTCGTTATAATTTGCATTATTACATGTACTATGAATTTGAAGATACTTAGGGGACTAGCAGAACGGTCATGCAGGCGTAATCTTATTACCAATGATTTAAAAATAATTACATAGAGTAAAGTGTATTCCTGTATATTGGTTATATTACAATCGTCTGTTAATTATACCTGTCCTATTAAATGTCGTGTTTGTAGTTTGAGGTGTTATTCAGAAACGGGTTATAATCCGGTGGCTTTACCACGTGACTTTTCGGAAAGGTACACACGAAGAAAACAGTCGATTCAAGGTAAGAATTTTAACATATCTCAGCTTTTCCGTGACGGATTTTGGTGAAACAAGGTTTTATCTGTATACCGTCTTACTTCAAGAAGCTGAGCGCTTACGGCGCCGGGTTTAAACGTTGATGACGTCATATTTACAACATAAAGCACGAAAAACGTCCCGCGTAATAGACAGTGTCACGTTTATATGAAATATGCTAAAACTATACTTCCAGCGTAATATTAAGAGAATAACTGTTACGTTTTGGTAAACATTTTATGAATATTCAATATTAAGTTAAAGTTTGATCACATGTAATTAAAAATATATAACGTTTTAATTATGTTAAAATACGCGGGGTGATTTTCAAAAGCTGAACATAGTTCCGGCCATTAGAGTGAAATACCGTATTGTAAATGTATATCACGCTCAAATAATTCTTTCTTTATATGAGACAAAATGGAGTTAGTGTTAGAATGTTACATTTATCATAGATGTTTGAATAACGACCAAAATAACACAACTGGGAGTCATTTTTAAGAAATGGAAAGGTCCACACGTGCTTTTAGACAGGGAAAGGTCCACACGCATTTTGAGTTTGAATGATGGCTAATGTGTTTCCGCTGTGCATTTCACCAAAAATACCTGGTTATTGATCTCGGATCAAAATGAATTCCTTATTGTACTTGTTTGAAACTAAGACAAGATGTTCATCTTAAGAAAGCAACATCCAATATCTATCGTTCAAACTAGCCTACTCAAGGTTAATGTCAAATGTCAGGTTTCTATATCACCAAATTTGTCAACTTTTGAAGGATGTGTTTCATCCTTCCGGTACAGGTTAATCCCATGTAGTGGATACGTACACTCTGTTTTTTTTCAATTAACCTTGGCTAAAGGGTCAAGGTCACAATTCAGGATGAAAGCTCATCAAATGCTTTGTACTTAACCTATTTAAGGATTTTCATTAAACTTTGGTGAAATCTTAATGACTAGGGTCAAGGTCACTGTTAGAGTCAAACATCATTTCAATTATCTTCCAAACCCCTTGAAGGATGTTCATGAAACTTTGCGCATAGGTATATGTCACCCCGTCACATCCGCATAAGGACTTTGTAGTGTATGGCTAAAGTCCATCCACATGTTCAACCATAAATCCGTTTGTCAATTTTGAACGATATAATAACTTTTATTTAATACACTTAATCATTGCAGGAGCTAGAACATCATGGGCAGTTCAGTCTGATGGATTTATATGAAATTAAACCGAACTTTATATCACTATCACAAATACAGTGCAAGGCAATAACGAAACTGTTGACGCTAGTCAGCTACTATTAGATAACGTGATTTAGTAAACTGTACTGTGATACGAATACTCAAATTTATTGCATTTGCTACAACATGCGAAAAGACGATAGTGTTTCTGGAGAGGCATTCTTGGCTGCTTTTATTTGAATAACTGTCATATGAAATAAAAGTGCAATTTTAAAATGAGATTCTACATATTATCTTAAACGTGACTTTAATAATTCTAGAGTATGTATCACAAAAGAGACGTGTGAGTCTGCGACGCATTTAAAACGGAAATCAACGGCCTTCTGCTTCTATTTTGGTAAAACGCACTGTGGAAACACATCTGCCATCATTCAAACTCAAAATGCGTGTGGACCTTTCCCTGTCTCAAAACACGTGTGGACCTTTCCATTTCTTAAACATGACTCCCAGTTGTGCTTTCCGGTCGTTATTCAAACATCTATGATAAATTTAACAATAATCAATCACACACTATATTTTCATATGCAACCGGTGCATTAAACGATACCTACATCGAAGAAACTTGCAAGTTTATTTGATGCGTGTGTACCTTTCCGAACTTTTCAGGAGCTGAAAAAAATGTTTTTTGAATGTTTGTAAAAACTACAAGGTTTTGCGAAAGTCGGATAATACCGGGGAAATAACTCATATAGGCGGGTACTTTGCACTTTGTTTCACCAAAATCCGTCACGTAAAAGCTGAGATATGTTAAAATTCTTACCTTGAATCGACCGTTTTCTTTGTGTGTACCTTTCCGAAATGTCACGTCGTATAGCCACCGTTTATAAGCAACAGCTTCATGATAACTTTTTGTGTTGACGAACGTATGTTATCTAGAAAATAAATATAAATGTTACATGTATGTAAATGTTGAAACATGTCTTTTGTTTTTAACTTAAGGTGTCGATTTGGACAGAGGCGTCGCAGACTCGTTGAGGTTAGTATGTTGAAAATATCACATTTTGAAAGGAAGGATGATGTAGAAAAGTAAGTCTCAATGAATACTTTGACCAACCATCCAAAAGTTTTAGATATAACTATTCACCGTAAAAGTGATCTTGATATAGCACAATAGGCATGTTGATATGATATATTATTATTTGTGTAGGTTGTGAAAGAGTCTCTTGTTCAACATAATAAGGCATCACGTTGTCCTGTTTGTCGATTTGTGTTACCCATATATCTACTTCCTTGATGATACATATACTATATCTGTTTGTATGTACGTGTATATGAAACATATTTGTTTTTATGCCCCCACAGGTGGGCATATTAAAATCGCACCGTCCGTCCGTCTGTCCGTCCGTCCTTGCATGTTTTCGTGTCAGGGCTGTAAGTTTGACATGCGTGAACACAGTGTTCAACCTTCGGCGTTGACAGCAGCATTTACGGCGTTTACAGCAGCGTAAAATCAAAACGCGTAATTTTACAGAGGGTAGGTATTTGTGAATTTTGTTGCCTTTTAACAGCTAGTAAATATTGTTTCAAGATACATCAAAGAACCAGAACGTGCAATTCTGTCGAAACAGGTACAGTATTTGAGGAGAAAATTCTCGGTAAATATGACAATTTTGGCAAAACTTGTGTAATCGCATTCGGCATTATTATTAGTTTTAATATTCAGACAGGAATTTTTTTAATAATCGGGGACAAACTTTAATCATTCTCTATAATTCTGCCAAGTGTCATCTTGTTTTATGCCGTATTAGAAGAGATACAGGCATTTAAAGTTGATAAGGCACACAAATCTGGCCAACGGGAATGGCAGTTTATTTTTGGAACGGTCAAAGGTGACAGTGCTTCGATCAATGCTGATGTTAATGCTGACGGCAGTATCGCAAGATGAAAACACCACTGAACCCTACGTGTTTCAGCCGTTTTGCATGGCTTTTCTGTCCCAAATGACATTACAACTCACCCACGTGAACTACGGATAAATAACACGTATAAAATAATGCCATCAGATGTCTGTACACCAATACAGTTGTACACAATGTGTATTATTAGTTTCTGATGATTCTGGTAGTAAAAGTAACGTCTGCACCAACTTTATGGAAACGAAAACAATATGTATCTCTTTTTGAACGGCAAATTACAAGGAGACACTTGGCCGACTTATAGAGAAATAATCGAAGTTTGTCCCTGATTATTCAAAAAATTTCCTGCCTGAATATTAAAACATATAATAAACTTTCATGTTTACCGAGGATTTTCTCCTCAAATGCGGTACCTGTTTCGACTAAATTGCACGTGTTGATTCCTTGATCTATCCCTAAACAATATGTATTAGCTGTTACTGAAAAGGCAACACAATTCAAAAATACCTACCCTCCGTAAAATAACACGTTTTGATTTTAAACTGCTTTCAACGCCGTCAACTGCTGTCAACAGCGGAGGTTGTACACTGTGGTGAAGAGAATTTCAAATCGTATGGCACAAATGTTCAGCACATGAAGACTACGTGTCGCGTGCAAGACCCATGTCCCTACCCCAAAGGTCAAGGTCACACTTAAAGTTTAATGGTAATGGAATCCTGTGTATATCCACACATTCGTGTCCGGACTGAAACTTTGTGATGCTTTGAGGATTTTAAAATAACTTGGTACAAATGTTCAGCACATCAAGAACATGTGTCGCATACAAGACCCACGTCCCTATCTCAACGGTGAAGGTCACTCTATCATGCATTGAAGCATATTAAAATAAGAAAACGTTCAGCACATCAAAACGATCTGTTGTATGCAAGACCCATTTCTCTAAGGGCCAGGTCACACAGTTTAAAGGTCATGAAATCTTGTATTTATTGTAACTATGTCATGCATTGAAGGATTCTAAAATTACATGGCACAATTGTTGAGCAAATAGAGATGACATGCCACGGACAAGTCCCGCGTCCTTACCTTGAAGGTCAAGGTCACACTTAGAAGTCAGACGTTTTAGAATCGTGTATATATGTTCATGTCCGGATTGTAACTGTGATATACATTGAAAGATTTTAAAGTGAATTGAACAAATGTTTAGATTATGGAGATAAAGTATCGTGCGCAAGTACCGGGTCCACACTTTGAAGGTCAAGGTTCAAAAATTTAAGACACCGCTTTGGGGGCATTCGTCACTATGAGGGACAGCTTTTGGTTTTTTTTGTATTTTCATAACGATAATGATTACATTATTCGCCGCTAAATATTGAATTATTCGAATAGTTTTCACTAACCTCAAGATATGTATATGTTGCCAACGCCTCTATTTCTGACATGATTAACGGATGAATAAAAGGATCTTTGGTTTATATACAAAAAATGTAGCTTAGTATAAAATGATACGATATAGACACTACCTTATCTATCATTGTGTTTGTTATTCCTACTTTAAACTTGAACTTTTGAAATTTTATGCTGCATGTCCGAAACCATGCAGCTTAAAGGTATACATCCGAAACAACTTATTCAAACATCGAAACCTGCAGGAAAAAGTACCAATTTACTAATACCGGGTAAACGCCATTACAGAGGACAGACGTTGTTTTTAGAGAAAGATTTTTTGATGCTGGTTGCAACATACACTCGCATATTCTCACTGTATGCGGTAGGACTATAGTATTGAAGCCCTGGCGGTACTTCTAACTTAGTACTTCAGACTTCGAACTTCCGACTACAGAAGTTCGAAGTAAAGAAGCATGAAGTTACAAGCAAGGAAGTTGAA
This sequence comes from Saxidomus gigantea, assembly GCA_032359765.1. Classification (NCBI taxonomy): domain Eukaryota; kingdom Metazoa; phylum Mollusca; class Bivalvia; order Venerida; family Veneridae; genus Saxidomus; species Saxidomus gigantea. The sequence goes on from JAUMHA010057543.1 coordinate 8,467, forward strand.
AGTTAGAGGTTAGAAGTCGGAAGAAAGGGAGTCAGATGTAAGGAAGTTCAAAATCAGAAGTGAGGAAGTTAAAAGTCAGAAGTAATAAAAATTGAAGTTAGAAGTCAGTAGTGAGGAAGTTTGAAGTCAGAAAAAAGGAAGCTGGAATAAAGATACATTTTACATATAGAAACAGGAATTCCACATTTTTCGTGATGTACACTTCGATAATGAAAAATTGCGTTCAGTATATAAAAATAGAATATGCAGATGAATTGAAGGCATCAACACGCGGCAGTAGGTTATTATTGCCTGTATTATTTCGAATGATGGCAATACCATATACCACCCTCACTGGCTTGTGCTGGATTTCTTTTTATAGGAACAATATTTTAACAAGTAAATAACAAAATAGCAAAGCGTTAGGAAAGGGCAAAACTATGAAGTTGCTGTCGAAATGACTGTGAAACCTTTTACATTTGAAGTAAACATACTTATCTGCTTATTTCTGTTGTTGAATTATTTCCCAAGCATTTCAAAGTACGAAAAAATGTCCGTTTAATACACTCGCTAACAAATCAGTCACTATTATCCTCTCAAAAGTATTCAAAATATTAGGTAACAAAATTCGGTGTGTCGTATTCTGATACCAGACCGCCAGATCTCTTTCATACTCATCTAAACCCCTATATAACTTTCTGGGAGCGTCTAGTGGTTAGTGTGAGTGAATTAACGCTGTTCAATCTTGGTTTTCATCTAAGACCTCCTGAAGAAAGAAAAAAAAAAAAGAAAAAAAAAAGAAAAAAAAGGTGGATGGGTGGATTGATGGATGGATTGATGGATGGATGGATGACAGGCATTCATAGTCCGAAAAATTAACTATTTATCGATCTATATCTACATATACATTTGTAACCTGGCTTGCAGCGACCGAAAAGAGCATATCTTTGTAAATCGGGCAAAGTTCTTTTAAAATACCAAACGATTCCAGCTTTGACTTTGTATTACAATATGGTCGGTTAGGGAATTAATGCAAGCATGTAGTGTGTCTGAATATTGTTTTTGAAGATATTGGCAATAAAGCAAATATCATGTTCTTGGTTTTCTTTTATCAAACCATATACTAAAACCACATGCTATTCGGCATATGACTTGGTAGAAGCAGGACTACTTAGATTGTATGCAAGATCCCTGGTAGAAGGCAAAACATTATTGTGTATGTACCTAAAACACCAGTTATGAAAATTTTACATATACAGCTATCCACTTTATACCGGCACTTAACGCACTCCCGTACTTTTTGTGAGAAGAAGCAAACATACGCTAACAGCTTTTAAGTACATGTATAAGGATCAAGAAACATTAAATATTCTGTTATTTATTTTCAGACCTCGTCAACCTTCACCTACAACAATAGTTGAACAAATACCCGGTAAACATCGTCCTCATTTATGGTCTGTCACTTGTAAACAATCCTACAACATCAAAGCGGCACAGGGAGAGAATTGTTACATTTGGGGTTGTTGTCAGTTACCTACAGGTGAGATTCTTCTGGCAGACTTCCACAACAGAAGACTAAAAAAACTTGACGCCAGGTACCAGGTGGTGAGTGTGTGCATTCTTGCTTGCAATCCCAAGGATGTTTGTTACATTAGTAACAATGAAGTTGTGGTATCTTCGTTAAGAAAACTGCAGTTTGTTAATGTTGTAAACAGTATGACACCGATCAGTTCAGTAAAAACCGAACATGAATGTCATGGATTGACATGTCATGGTTTCAAGCTATATGTTTTAACTGCTGACAGTGTTTATATGTACCTTAAAGACGGTACACCGCAGCGTATTCTGTACACATTGCCGCGGGACATACGCGTCTGTCCGTGGTATATAGAAGTGAATGATAAAGGCAGTAAGATATACATTACAACTAGCGGCCACCTTATCACCATTGACAGTTCAGGGAAACATCTGTTTACTTTGACTGATCAAGAACTCGTTGGTGACTGTGATGCATGTTTAGATGGAGCAGGTAATGTCTTGGTATGCAATCATGGTACAGGTAGTATACTGCAGGTCAGTCATGATGGTAAATACATACGTGGGACGATTGTAAACAAATCTGATGATATCGAGAATCCTGAAGCAATATGCTTTGACAGACACAAGTCTGCACTAATATGCACTGGTTGTTCAAATGATTTAACTGTCTTACAACTGAAATAAGTTCAAAACATTTGAAAACAAATCATTCCGTTAAAACTGTGTATCTAACACAACTCAGTTATTTTGTTTTAAAGTTAAAAGTAATTTGTATAGTATCATCAAAGATGGGATTATACTTATCACTACAGGCAGTTCATAAGATCATTTTCTGTAAACATTCACTGTTCCAGAACTATGTAGTGTATATGGATAAGGTCATGTATCTCTATTACAAGCGTAAATCAATCCTGATATGTGCAGGCGTATCCGATAGTACAATCACACTGCATGTTTCAACTAGAGTAAATCAATGTAAATGTTTTTACAAGAACAAATCAGAATGTTTTTCACAGATTGCATACTTTTCAATCTAACCACATGGCAAACATTTGGTGTAGTTTAAACTGAAATTATAGGTGGAGGAAGTTGTACACTCCTTTTTGAAATAAAGTTTTACCTGGAAATTACATTCTATGACAGTGCAATAATCTACTGTTTCTTTTCGGAATGTTTCCAGTGTACCATGTATATATATTTCGTGTTTACAATATAATCGTTTAAATAATTATTAGGTGACAAGTGTAATAGAGTATGAGTTATATAGATTTTTGACAACGGGGTATACGGACTCGCATAGCCTGCTTAAATTGATATAACCCTAGGTGTCAGGCGACCCGAACCACAAATTATTAAATATGATAAGTAGTTTAAACCCGACTTTTTCTAAATGGAAAGGTTCCTTATTTTACGGCCGTGTCAAGACGGGGTTTACCACACCACTTCCTGTGGCAGATTGGAGGGTGTCATTAGCCATGGTTTTATGCTCTTTAACTTTAATACAAATGTTGTTTTGTTACGTTATAATTGGTCAAAATGTTAATTGGTATTCTATCTAAAAAGGGTCTGATAATCGGCTAGATGTGTAACATTGAATTGCCAAAAAGTACAAAATAAGCACTGCCTGATCTTAAACATAATTACTTACAAAACTTGTAAAAGTCTACACAGAGACATGTATAATGCTCCTTTCAGTTTAATAGAAGTAACTGAATTGATTCTGATACCGGTAATACTGAAATATGACCCACAAATTGTTTAAGTGTATTCGAATTATCAGTGTCCACCCATATAAATAGCTTTTGTCAAGTCTTTATTAACCAAAGCATATGTTTATGCGAAATTTTTATCGGTAAAGTTTTATAAAAGAAAGATTATTGCTTATCCAATTATTTCCACCAAACTGCCACCATTGTTCTGAAAGACAAGAACGTATGTCACTGGTCATGGCCCAGGTAATCAGAGGAAAAAATGTTCACACAGTCCAAAGTTCATTACTGCAGCTTCAAAACAAAGTCGTTTTATGATGTACCCTATTGATCTTTTTTTTGACCACATGTGACCCAGTTTCGATGCCAATCTAGAGTTCATCAAAATAAATATTCTGACCAATTTTCATGATAACGGGTACATAATACAGTCTCCATTACATTGCAAACGCGAGTTTTTTTAAAAGATCTGTTCTAGTGACCTTGTTGATGACACCACATGACTAGTTTCCAATTCGACGTAGAATTAATTGAGGTATTTTTTTGATCAACATTTATCATTCTTGGGTTAAAAATGTAGCTTCTATTGCGTGCACATGGTGATCTAGGTTTTGACCCAACGTGGCCCAGTTTCAATCCCAATGAAGATTTTACCAAGACAAACACTTTGACTAAGTGTCATCATGATTAAGTAAACAACAGGAACATGATGGCCCAATATCGCTCACCTGAGTACCATTGCTCCAAAAATCAAGAAATAGGTCAAAATGTAATGATCAAAGTCAGCGAAGGACAATAATGTAATTTTCTTTTAAAACTGTAAACACAGTCTAAATATCAATACAGTAGCTTCACAGACAAACATGTTTCACGAAGTTCCAATGAAAACTGCAGTCTCTATTGTATACACAACATGTTGAGATTTGACATGATGACCTTTTTTTGCATCCGAGATGACACATATTCGAACAACTCCTACACTACATCAAGGCAATCATTATGACCCAGATCTAATAAATCATGCAGCCACTATTGCACACAAATTTTCACCAAGTGAGCTAGTTCTTGGCTTGAGATTGCCTATATCCAAAACCAATATATATTCTATGAAGGTAATCATTCTGACCAACTTTCATAACGATCCAGTACAACGTGCCGCCGTGTGTCACATATATAATGTTTTTCTAGCATTTGACCTTGTGATTTACGTTTTGGCCCGATATAACACCTGTATAGACCTATATTTCAGAAAGGCAATCATTCTGACAGGTTTCATGAATTCCAATAAAAATGCAGCTTCTGTTGCATATACGTGATTTTTCTACACAGCTGGTGACCTACTTTTTGAACAAAGATGACTCATTTTTAAAAAACGACCTGAATTTCACCATTTAAATTTAAATTGACCACAACCTGCGGTCCCTTGTCTGTATATATAGTTACGACAAAAGTGAGGCTTCCTATAAAAACCAGCAACTTCTCTAGAAACCAGAAACTTCCTTAGCAACCACTGACTTCCCCTAGGAACAAATGACTTCCTTAGCAACCACTGATCTCCTTAGCATCATCAGAGTACCCTAGCAACCAGTAAGTTCTCCTAGCACACAGTGACTTCTTTAGCAAGCAACCAGTTACTTCTCCTGGTACATGTGTAACAAGTGACTTCTTTAGCAACCTTTAGCATACTCTTGCCACCAATGACCTCCTTAGCGACCATTAACGTCTAGCAAGTAGCATCAGTTTATTTCATTGACCATCACTGACATCCCTTAGTTACCAGTGACTTCCTTAGCAACAACTGACATCATTTCGCAACAAGCGACTCTTTAGGTAAGTGGACTTGTACTCAGCCATCATGGCCCTCTTGTTTTCGATTATAGTCACAGCACGTTTTTAATTTAAGTTATCATTTTTAAAACTCACAAATATCCTTTCTAGTACTTTTTAAGACTGAGCTAGGTAGTATGTCTTCTATGACAGAAAAATGTATAAACCTTTTTTCCATTTTTGAAAGGAAGACGTAGAAATGATTAAACAATGAAAACGAAACAAAGAGAAATGTTCGTCATACATTCATTCAAGTGCTTTTGCTAGTTACTTCTTCTGCATGAGGGATCTATTTTAGAGATGTTAATGTCGCATCTCTTTGACACGATAGCCTGTTGATTACATGACAAAGCTGTCGCAGAGCAAAACGCATGGGTAAATGGATATATGTACACGTACGTTAAGTTTTTTATATTATTCTAAATAGGCGTGTGATTTCATGCATTCAAAACATTGTACAATACCATTATCGTAAGCTGTAGTCATTACTAAGGAAACAGTAATTTTTATGTTGTGTACAATGTACATGTAATCAGTTTCCTCAGACAAACACGAATGTAGTGTTCTATAATAAAGAGCTTTGACTGGATTTCCTAGGTGTTGTGTGTGAAGAACACGTAGGAAAGACTAAACCTAAACATGTAATATTATGGTATATTTATATCTAGATCTAAATTCAATTAATTTTTGCTCTGTTCTGTTTCATTATATTGCTTGAGAGAAACGAGTGGATCACGCTTATCAGTTTCAAAATAAAAGAAAACTATAAATCTAGCAAAGTTCGGTTTCACGAACCTCCACATGATTGTTTGGTGAATAAAAGGCATTTTTACATGATCTTTAGCAAAATAACCGTTTCGTAGCTTAAACTCATAAATTCCAAAGGATGTATTCATTTTTGGCATGTGCATGGACTTTAAATACAACAAGTATCGTTTGGGTTAAAATCTTTTAATATAAAATATATTTTTAAAATACAACAGTTTCCCATCTTTTCTTCACGATTTTACCATTATATTTATGTTTGCATGTAAATATATGTATATATGTATTATAAATATTAAGTTGTAATGAATTTTTGAAACAACTACTTAAGCATGTGTTGTAAAACCTATCTCAAAATATTTCTTTTCACATCTTGAGATAATGAAATATTTAATTTGTGTTTGGAAAAAGATTAAAGAAGTAATTTTCTTGAAAAATTTTGCACATGTGATATTTGCTTATCGTCATACTTGTCTTAATGTAGTAGAGACCTATTGGTCAAAGATTCAAAGGCACCTAGAAGTATAAAGGCAACTAGTACCTTAAACCGAGTAAAAACATGTCCCACATTTTAATCTGACTGTCTTAAAGCCATTGACCTCAAAGTTGTCATTATGTAATGTTCTCAGAGGCAGATAAAAAGCCTTTAGATATAGTTGTATATTAAGTTAACGTCATATACCATTTTGTCCTGTATGCTTTGAAATTCATTGAGAATTTTCTTTATTTTTTATACAATTTTTCACAGTCTAGTTCTGACGATTTTGTAATTTTAATGACAGTACTTGTTCTAATACTTTTTTTATGATCAGGATAGATACCCTGCTATATTGCAACAAACAAGATATATATGTATGAATTTCTTGATGAACTGTACTTTATTTTCTTCTATCATTTGTGTGTATCAATTTTATTTCAATAAACTCTTATTCATAAACACAGTCTCTTTCATTTTTTGTTTCCATAACAGAACATTAACACATAGCGTGAAAGTAAATCAATATTGCAAAAAAGTAACTGCACTACATATATACAACTACAGTGACAGTTTTAAAGCTATCTTAATTTCGCACATCTATATTTCTGAACAACAAACACAGACCAAACAAAAGTGTTCTATGTTCATTTACTAGGTGTTTTAATTTGGCTTTAGCTCGTACATGTATGCAGTAACCAGTCACCTAATTTAAAAGGCTTTTAAACCGACAGCTTCTCAGCTTGAGATGCAGAGGTGCTTACGTATAACTTTGCACACAGAACGATCGATACACGCAAGATGCACACAAACGACACACATGATGCTCGCACGATAACTTATGAATGAATAATGAATGATGAGCGATAAGAACGATACACGAAACACGATTCCCGATGAACGACACGAAAAACGATTAACTCGTACATTTTCGTTTGCTTAACAACAATATTATTGATGGATGTCTAATTACAATGTAAGAGCTTAATTAAACCCCCTTGAAGTCCTATATCATCGATAAGTTACAGTAAAACCAATAATCTAAAGACGGAAAGGTCCGATTCGATGTATACATTTTACAGTTACAGTATGCACTTCACCGAATGTCTAGACATAAGCATTTTTTTTCAAATAAGTGAAATCCCATACCCTTTGCGTCAGTAGAATAACATATTGTTTTTTTATATCTGGTGTAAATCTTGCACGATATGCAGAACGTCTACGTTCGGTTTCATCGAAAGTAAACATCTCTTCTTCCCTCAAATATCTCATGAGAAAAAGAAAAAAAACATATAGATAGTTTAAATAATTGAAATAATGATATTTTCTATTTCATCAATAGTTCTTACATAATTTAATCCGATCTTTGAAAAATAATATAAATAATACACGTTTAGGTCTAGGCTAACTTGCAAACGTTCTACACGATTGATCGTCCGAACTATCTCGGACCACTTTTATATAATTCCTATCGTACAACGTTCACCACTCGGAGCAAATGCTGCGTGACACGATACACTATCGTTCGTGCATTCTTATAGCGCTGGAAAGCAGATATTGATTTGAATTAAAAAAATTAACAACTTGTCATAAACTGATTTCAACAAGCCTAAAATCAGTCTCAACTAAGCTAGCTAAGTTGACTCTCTATGTCTCTTGTAGAAAAAGCAACTTTAATAACTGAAAGTTGATTTTCACACAAAAAAACAACCGCATGTCTCCCAGCAGTTAATACTAAATTTACAAATAACTCGAAAGATAACTCGTTTTCATTTGGCTTTCCGCCAAGAATCATTGAACCCAAAAATGCTGACGACATGCAAAACTAGGCTTTGAACTAATCATTCATTTGGAATTTGGTTGAAATCTGCCTTACGGTGAAAGAGCAGTTGCGCAGACAAACCTAGGGTTAGAGTTAACGAAGGACAGTAAGTCTGCTAGGAAAAACTGAACCGGAAAATACCGACGATGTACACAACTACACTTCGAACTGATCAGTCATATGGCATTTGGTTGAAATCCGCCTAGCTACATAAAAGGAGTTTTGCCAACAAACTTAAATTAGGGTTAGAGTTTACAAAAAGGGACAATAGCTCCGCTAAGAATAATTGAACCGGAAAATGTTGATGATATGCACAACTACCACAGCGGATGAACGACCACTGGATATTGGGGCGAAAGTGAGCACAGATAATTAGTTTTCGCGAGGAACGTGTTACAACTGAGTAAGTTTAAACCTGATTATCACTCTGATGCATATGCTGTCGTGTTTATTTGTGTTTTTTCATATACGATAGTCATTATCCGAATATATTCTCGATGTGCAACATAAATATGTTGAAATGTTGAAAATATCCAAAATAAATAGCCTGCTCACTCGAAAAATCTCGACCGTTTGCAAATTATGCCGTTTTATTTGATAAATCGTTGACATGTTAATAATCTGACAAGGGCATATCATTTGCCTAAAGACAACATGATAATGTTCAAAATAACATCATCTTAAACGAAAGTATAGCGAAGATCGGTTCTCGAAACATTTCAATTACTGTACTGGGTATTGGTTAAACGTGTACTGAGTATTGACGGAGTGAGCGAATCACTGTATTGAGTATTGCATCAAGAAAAGAGTAGAAAAGTATTTTTGAAAAGGGAAATGTATATATTTGTTATCAGTTAAAGGTATTGATTCATAAGCTGTCTTGTTTTGCACAAGTCTTATTAAACGTTAATATTTCAAACTATATAAGTGTATAATAAACTGTTATGTCCGGCGTTTGGAGTATTAGACATGCATGTCACAATTACATTCATATTTGTTTTTAATTTCACCAAATAATTAAGCAGTACCGCACCTCGGACATGAAGTGCCTTTAAATGCTCGCTACAACTAGTAAACATTTGTCTAAATACGTATAAGTTGTAAGATAAAATGCAGTGTTTTGTTCAAGGTAATGAAAATAGCGGCACTTTCTGCCACATATGCATTGTGTGCGTGCGTGCGTGCGTGTGTGCGTGCGTGCGTGCGAGTAACGCAATAAAACAACATTTGTTTACGAATTATCCTTACATCATCGCTATAACATTCATTTTTATCGAAATGTAGATACATATTTGACCCCATGACCTAGTTGTTTTACCCCAGATAACCCATATTCTAACTCGACTCTATCTCAAGATTTTATAAAGGCTGTCTTTCTGACCAAGCTTCATGAGTGCAACCTGCTTTTAATCACTTTTTATTCGCGTGATCTTTATTTCGCGAAACGCATGATCCTGTATTATTTCTTTTATTCATGATTCGAGGCCTATTGTTTATTACTTTAATCTCGCTAAAACCAAATGATAAAATGAATCAATATATCAAATATACTACATTGTACTTAAAATTGGTACAATAATAACATTTAGTAACAAAGTTATTAAAAGAATATCAGTTTTTGTGTTGCAGATTTACCTTTACATCAGGTGATAATAATCCAATCTCAAACAGTTTTAAAATGATGAATCACACAATTCTTTGAAAAATGGTCCGTTAATCCCTGCTTTTATCTGAACAATTACGTCAGATTTTTCGGTTTGTACAAAATATCATTATCCCGTGTTTTGATATTGTCAAAGCTGAAATTGATCACCCTTCCCTCAGACAACACACGCTTTATCGATGTATACAAGGGTATTCAACGTGAATATATACTAAGCACGTTTAAACACGTGTCCGTGATGTGAATATTAAGTTTTCCGGGATCGTAAATTCAAATTATTTTGTAGAAATAGAATTGAATTTGGATATGCAACATTATAATACTGTAACTTGAATTGATTTGATCAAAACATGTTAAAATTAATTCAAATAGATACACCAATTAGCATAGAATATTGCATACACAAAATTTTTCGATGATTATATTTGGACAAAAGATGATCCATATGCACACTCAAACTATGATTCATCAAGATAGTGATTCTGACTAACGGTCATGAAGATTCAATGAAAAATGCAACATTCATTGTATACACTAGGGTTTTCTATAATTTGATCCAGTGACCTAATTTTTACCCAACATACTTTATATTCTTACTCGACCTAAATTTTATCAAAGCAACCATACTGACTGAGTTCATGGTCGAATGGAAAATGGAACCTTTGTTGCATACAAAATGTTTTGTCTATGATTTGACCCCGTGACAAAGTTTTTGAAACAATATTACCCATATTCGAACCGACATAGTTTACATGAAGGCAGTCATTCTGATCAAATGTCCTGAAGATCCAGTGTAAAATGCAATATCTTTTGCATACACAAGGATAAATGTGCACAGACGACACGCATACGATAGACATACATACATACGACGGACACCAGGCGATCACAATGGACAACCTTTGGTACTTCGTGCTCTGGTGAGCTAATACAGTGCTTTTAAAAGCAGCAGAATATTTCTATTACTCACTTTTAATGCCCAATACTCAGTACACGTTAGTATCAATACTCCGGTACACCAGAAAACAA
>JAUMHA010057654.1:3516-13557 GCA_032359765.1 Saxidomus gigantea
CAAAGTTGAATTTGTATAAAGTTGAAATGCATGATTTAAACTAATATTCTCAGCGAAAAATTTAATTCAGTCTTAGACATTCAAAGTAACCAAGCAAAGATAGGATAAAATCAAAGAGCCATCACTTTCAGATAAAAAGAAATTGATAGAAAAAGCAATGAACAGGAACGAGACAGTAATAGACTTGTATAACTTTAATGTTTCGACTGCTAGCATTTTAATGTTCAAAACATATCTTCAGGCAGGTACAGTCTATTTGAGCTGATTGTTTTATGCAGTCATTGGATTAGTACAATAAAATATTTACTCACGGTATGATGTGAGTATATAGAGTTTGTTCGAAATTTATTAAAGCCGTGAGTCAGATGCATCTAAATGTAATAAGCTGCTAGGTTCATTTCTGTGTAACAAAATTAACCAGTAATAAAATTTAAATGTAGTAAGAAGCCGGAGAACGTGGTCCAGATATCATCGTTGCCAAATAGAGCGTCCCCGTCTTCTTTGTTTTGCACAGCTACTTGGTCGCCCTGTCGAAGCTGAACAACAACTAGTTGACTTCCTTGGCCATGGCGAGTGTCTGTGCCGCGTGAAAACGTGCTTGCTTTGTTAACACCATTGACCACAAATCGACAGAATAGCTCACGAGAATGGTACGACAGTATGGATGTATAGAAAACATATGTTCCGGAAACTGGAACGGTAAAGATGCCAGTGAGGGAGTTGTAACCACTACCTATGTTAGTCTCCACGTAGTCAAATATGATATTGTGGTATGCAGGAGCATTGAGAATATTGCGAGATAGTCCGACAGTGAAGGCGACGTCCACACTGACCGCTCGCCGTGATCGACTTGCTGAAAGACAAAACTCATGATTAATTGCTAACAACATTGCCGATTTTGACAGATAATTGTTTTGAATACAACAATATATAATTTTGAATTGTTCTTTATATCTCTCACGACTCCAAAAACGAATATAAACTGTTGTCTATATTCTTGGGTTATTGAACCTATCACAAAAACTTAATACAAACTACGCAACTGTACTCGTTTAGAGCAACGTCAGAATGATAAACAGTAGCAGGGATAAAGTTTCCAATTTTGCGTACACATATTTCTTTTAAGTTCAGATTTTGCGATATTGAACGTGATATCATTTGACTTGCTGATATGAACTTGGCAATTCATTTTTAAGGAAATATGTGTTAGTTGTAGAAATAAAATTTAATGATAAATCAGCGCTACGGTACAAAATGTGTAAAACTATAAAAATTCAAATATTCCAAATGTACATAAAGTAGGAAATACTCATAATACCCCAATACTTAACACAAATAGTTTAACCCCGTTTCAAACTGTGTCCAAACTGATTTAGCTTTATTCTTATGCAATGAATTCACATTATATTTGGAACAAAGACTTGGAAATAACTAAACAAATACGCTATTGAAATATATGATATATGCAGCTCAGATTCAGTAAGAATTTAATAAATACGTGTATTTTAATTCATGTGAAGTGCCAAAATTTGAAAATGGTATTACCTTCAATTTTGACATCATTGCGTTGGTTGGCAGTCTCACTGACGTCTTTAATATTTTTGAGAAGTGTCGCTATGATCTCTGTCTTTTCGGATAACTCATCTGTGAGAACGTGCTTGTTCTCTTTGTAGTCCGCTAGTTGTGAAGTGAGGTCGCTGATCCGCCTCTCTTGTTTCCGGTCACGAGCTTCTAGTTCTTTCACCCTATCAGCGAGTTGACGGATAAAGTTGACATCTACCTGCGCGTTGATAATGCCATTTTTATCAGAATTTAACTGGAATGCGTGAAGAGTAGTAAACACAACAAAATGAATTATAGTCCATTGTAAAAACATCATTGTTGAGATTACACAGGACAAGATTGCTTAATATGTTGATTGATTGTTGTGTTCCTAATGCTTTGATAAGAGGTAAGGCCTATCTACCACATTAACCGTAAATTGACCAAACTCGGACAAATAAATTGTTCCATTACTAGACTAATAAACGGACACAATTTTAGTTGCGATACAAACGATTCAGATTTTATCTACAAGAAAGGAGCTGTAAGTGAACCATAGTTTAACTTATATTAATGGCCTTAATCTCAAGTCAACACTTGACCAGTACGTAAAATTCTGTATGTCTTTTTACTTGTTCTGAAAATTCCTTTTCATAGTAAAGATAATAGTCAAAATAGTATTTTTGTTCCATTTCATATTTTGGTGCCACAGTGCGACACCTAATATTCAGATTATTAATTTATTTTATGTATTACGCTTGTCTGGAAAAGAAGTGATTTCACTTGATATTAGGACATTCAGAGTAAGTTCTTTATCTAGGAACCATAGCAATAGGTTGTCATATTTGTAATGCATTGTATCTCCCATTATAATGTGAATTTGTGTTTGTTCAAAATATGAATAAAACCAATTATAGGTATTGAGTTGATATTTTACACAGACATATTGGTACTAATTTGGGGAATCATACCTTTATCTGAATTAAAGTTTGAATCATTAAAACAGTCTTGCCTTTAACTGCGTTTACTTTACACTATATCGCGTAGTCTTCCTTCAGATATTCACCTTTCCTCAATGCTTGTTAACTAATACGCGTTAACTTCTGAAAGAATCCATCGTTTCTAATGATTTCTTGTTTTCAATACTGTTTTAGATTAAAAAATGCTGACATTATTCGTCTTCATTCTACTCGCTTAAGCCTTGGAACGTACAAGGTAGTCGTCGTCAGCTTGACTGCACTGGAAAAAAATTCATCAATGCCTTAAAACCTTAACTCTAAAAGTCATGTCTTGGTCGTTAGCAGAGCTGCATGCCTAACAAAGATTCAAGACTTTTTTCCACGATTATATCAAATAAGAAAAGCATAGGTAATAAAGTAAATAGCCGCTGTTTTATTAGCTTATGCTACATTTGAATCCATCAGCCAACAATTGTATTTGATACAGAATAATCCTGCAGAAGAAGGAAACCAGAGAATGTTGTGTACATATCGACATCTCCATAAATCGCATCATCAGCGACCTTATTCTGAACTGCGACAGCATCCCCTTGCTTCAAATGTACTATGATGACTTGACTTCCCTGGTCATGACGTCCGTCTGTCCCGCGGGCATACACCGCCGCTTTGTGTAAGCCGTTTACAACCATATCACACCATACCTCACGACTGTTGAAAGCCAAAATGGAAGAATGAAATACGTATGTACCAGCAACCGGCGCAGTGAAGACACCGTGTTGTGGGTTGTAGCCATTTCCTACGTTCGTCTCCACGTGGTTGAATATTACGTTCTGGCCCTGGCCTGCATGAATAATGCTTCGGGTGAGTCCAGTACTGAATATTACCGTTGCTTCGTTTTCGGCTCTCCGTATTCTGCTCACTGACTTCATATCCACTACTGTTTCTGCAAAACAATGTTAAGTTAACACTAATGAAGTATTTGCTATATCAAATACCTGGTATTATTGCATGGTAATTCGTACTTATGACATTTATGCTTTAACATTGGCGATGTTTAATCAAATGAAAAAAAGGTTACCGTTCGAAGAGTCATAGGCTAAATCTGTGTTATACGATACAAAACTTTTACTGAAGTATATAACACAAACTTTTGAGAACTTTACATGTTTATTTAAACACGTGTCTATCATTTACATACGACATGTAATGGTCTTTTCACAACAAAAATCCATCCATACAATGTAATATATACGATTATATACCATATACATGTACATGTCCGAAATAGATGGTAATAATGATGTTATAAAAAACACTTACTGAAATTTGTTGTGTCCTCGGGTTTGTCTTCTCTTTCTGAAGTACTCAGATGCATTTTTCGGAAGAGTTTCGAAATAAGACGGCTTTGTTTAGCATTCTTTTTACGCAATGTGGCTATTTCCGTTCTTTGATTGATCAATTCCCTCTTCATGTCCTTCATGTCTTGTTGATGAGTTTCATCACGTGCTTCCAGGGTCTCCACGCGCTGGATGAGCTCTTGCATAAGTGAGATACTTCCTGTTTCATCATTCGCTGTCTCACCAAAGAGCTTATTCAATTTTGCAGCCTCCAGGCTAGTTATCAAAATTAACATGAAAATATGAATAATTAGATACATCTTATACTCTTTCAAAAAATTTGAAAACATGAGCTTTATTCTATTTCTGTTTGTCTTAATTTTCTTATCTTAACTCTTATTCGTCCCAAATGTTAAACTGATGTATAAGTGTCAAAACTTATCTCCTGTGAGCGGCCCCTTTAGGTCTCATTTTTTAAAAGCCACGTTTTATAAACTATGTATATAGTATACTTTATAATTATCTCTTATGGAGGTATATAATATTCTAAAATCTAATAAACAATCTACAGTCTTACTTCACTTTTTAGTGAATGTATACATGTATACATTTTTAAGTAGTGCTATTCAGATAACTATTCATAGTCAGAAACGTTCTGAAAAACAGCACTATGATTTTCAATAACTTGACAATTATTATAGTGATTAAAAAAAATATTCCTTGTTAAGCAATAATTTGAATAATAAAAAAACGTACAGATATTTTAAAAGCATAAAAACGAATTCACAAAATAAAATTGATACACTGGTAACTAACATGACATTTTACAAATAAAACATCAACTTACCTTTACTTTAAACTACAGCCTTTGTGTAAGTGAATTTCTTGAAGACGATTAATCAGGTCCGAGAATCGTTTTAAAGAAAACACTAAAAAGTTTCGAAAGTCTTTGACTTTCGCTTTATGGTTGCATTTCGACAAAAAACACAGATTTTTTTATGAAACTCAAATGTTCACCATTTTAAGACGATGAGCAGCAACCATGATCTGGTCATGTTTGATCAAGTCACAAGGTCACAACTTAGGGTAAAATGTTTTAGTCTTGAATTTCCTGTTCGCTCCATATTATCCCTCTGATGATACTGTGGTCAAATGTTTGCCTTTTGAAGTAAATGTGCAGAACCAATGATCTTGCCATGCCGAGTCAAGGTCAAGGTCGTAATTGAAGGTCAAAGATTTGAGTCAGTCTGCTCTGAACTAGTATATCCTAAAGTCTTTGAATGTTTTTGATGAAACTCCAGTCAAATGATCACCTCATGACATCAAGGCAATGTGTAGGATCCATTATCCGTTCACATCGGCCCAAGGTCAATGACACAACGGTTTGAGTCATGAATTTGTGCCGACTCTGATCTCCTTAAACGCTTGATGGATTTAAATGAAATTCTGGCCAAATGTTCACCTCATGGAAATGATGTGCAGAACCTATGATCTTGGCACTGGAAATCAAAAACAGGTGATGGGTATCACACTTTTTAACTGCATATGGACTTCGTTTACTTTGCCTTTTAGAAATCCAATGATGTGCACCTCTGCGAGAAATCTATACTCAGTAACATTAATTCCTTTAATATTCTTATTTGTGACGGGAGATATATCTGTCTTTGACTGCCTTTGTTTAATTGCAAATACATGTACAATGGTGTCGTACTTAATCCTAGATATAATGCAACGGCTGTTTCAATACGGTATTCTTACAAATAGTGGCGCCCATTCTATGTTGGTGATATTGGCAGTCAGCGCCGAATCCGCAAAATCTAGACCACGCCAATATTCAACAACATCGCCACTAAGTTTCTCATGTTTCATAACTCTGTATTCATGTTAATATTTCCAGAATAACTTCCCTTCTTTTAAGTTGATATTTAATAACGATTCCTGTCCACAGGTGGAAGGAACAAACCTTTGACCCCTCCCCTTATTCTTAATCTTTAATAAACTAATATACCAATGTCTGTATCTATTGATTTTAAAACTTAAATCAAAATTAATTGAACAAAAGAAATTGTCCATAGCTCTTTACCATAGATAAGGTTCCCAACACAAGCTATATGAAAACAACTATGCCGCTTCGCAAAACACTTTATTTCTCTTTCAAATTTGATTAACGTCCGACAAATTTGGACGAATTGAGGAGAGAAATGAAATACTTTTAAGAAAAAGTTTGCTTCAAAGTAAAATTCCAAGCCGTTTTCATTCCACAAGCGAAAATGCCAACGCTATAGTATGACGATTTTCGCTCAACCCAGAAAAATGTCACATTTTCCAACGGTGATTTTTACTAAATTCTCCACTAATATTGTGGAACTGCGGGGGTATTTTTCATTTTTTGTAATTGTCAAGCTGCATCAGCTGCCATAAATGTCCGAGATGTTGATTTGTAATGTTCAGCTATTTAAGAAAATGATCAAGACATATAAGAATGCGATTGAAAGTGAAAGCATTTAGTCAACAAAACCTGTAAAATCCGCTGTAGCAACAAACCCTTTAGGTACGATCTACGACATTTGCATTGTTTCACTCCTAAAAGAATGTATGTTCTTTGGGCTACTGATTTTTAAGGTTATAACATCTACCGTGTACAACACACCATAAATATTTTCTAAAGCATATTTTATACATGTCTATGTTGAATCACATTTGTCGTAATCTATTCTTCCCGAACATTGTACACTGAAAGTATGTGCTTATATGGTGGCAACAACATATATGAATTATTTACTTACTAAAATTATAAACCCATTCAAGAAATACTGAAAACGCAAGAGTACTTTTTTACCTGTCTCATTCGGTATCACCTAACTAAAAATACAGCGTAAATTTCTCAATTCAGACAATGTTAAACATTGAACAAGGCATTTCATCGGCGGTTAAAAAGTTCCAAACTCCCGATGGAAAGTGAGCTTAATACGGCTGCGCCGAATAAAGAAAACTGAATAATAGACGTACACCTACAAAAACGTATTAGTGCATGTATACACTTCTGTAGAACACACTTAAACTCGTGAATGACAGGTAAAGCTAGCTTTGATAGATATTTATGAATCAACAGCGTTCAAAGTCTATGTCTCCAAGTAGCGACATATACTATGATGCTTATTGTGATCAACGATACTTCTTTGACAGCGATGAAGGTGATTACTATCATAGAATGTCTTTCAGAAACTATGCGAGAGAAAAAATTAAAAGGAACTCCCTAAAAATCTAAGATGGAAAGATCTGTTAGTTGTCCTTTAAGCAGAAGATTGAGAATTACATGGTGGTTCTCCATTGGTCAGAAAGTTATTGTAGATTATTCTTTGCGCGCTTTACACATCAAGCGTGAAACTTTGAAAGCCAGTTGTTCAGCAGATCGACGTGGCGATCAGGGCGTCAGTAAACAGAAACACGGGGTTCACACCAAACAAGTTAATGTTTGGGAGAGAAATAGATACCCCAGCTCAGCTAATGTTTCCCAATGTCAAGGCAAAAAGCCGAAATAATATCGAAAAACAGTGCTTCTTTAGTTTACTGATTTCTTGAGGGAACAACATTTTGAGAAATGACACTTCACCAGCACTTATATAGTATCTAGGCCTACTGAATACCATAAACTTTCCAGCAATCAAGAATTCCTAAGAATGAATCCGTTCTTCGGAGAATATCACGAACTGTAATCAAGATTGTATTGGAAAATAGTATTTTTCCCCGGGAAAACTGAGTTTAAATTATTTGTATTTTCGTTACAAATTAATAACGTCATCGTCGCATAGATTCCAGCTTTAATAACCCTCGGTATACTTTTTGACGTAAATCCGGGTTAAAGATTGCAAAAACAGTGATAAATAAAAATGGCAATCCACTGTTTCAAAACTGTGGATTATGACTTTTATTTCACTGAGAAAACTCTATAATTCACTGGAAAACATAAAATGAAACGTGATATTACACCGAAACCAACCATAATCCTCATTTAAGCCATGAGTCATATAATTCTCAATTTAACAAGCTGCTAGATACATTTCTGTGTAACAAAATTAACCAATAATTTAATTTGAATGTAGTAAGAAGCCAGAGAAAGTGGTCCAGATATCAGCGTTGCCAAATAGAGCGTCCCCGTCTTCTTTGTTTTGCACAGCTACTTGGTCACCCTGGTGAAGTTGAATAACAATTAGCTGACTTCCTTGGCCAGGACGAGAGTCTGAACCGCGTGCAAACGTGTTTGCTTTATTCACACCATTGACCACAAATCGACAGTATAGCTCTTTGCCATGGTACGACAGTATGGATGTATAGAAAACATATGTTCCGGAAACTGGAACGGTAAAGATGCCGTCGCGGGAGTTGTAACCATTACCTATGTTAGTCTCCACATGGTCAAATATAATGTTGTGGTATGCAGGAGCATTGAGTATATTGTGGGATAGTCCGGCAGAAAAGGCGACGTCCGCACTGACCGCTCGCCGTGATCGACTTGCTGAAAGACAAAATCTCATGATTTATTGCTTAAAACATTGCCGATTTTGACAGACAACTGTTTTGAATGCAACAGTATATCATCTTGAAGTGTTCTTTATATCCTTCTCGGCACCAAAGTATATATATATAATTATTAAACTGTTGTCGATATTCTTGGGTTATTGAACCTATCATAAAAACTTAAAACAAACTACGCTACTGTACTCGTTTAGAATGATAAACAATAGCAGGGATGAACTTTCTAATTTTGCGTACACGTATTTCTACAAAGTTCAGGTTTTGCGATGTTGAACGTGTTACCATTTGACATCCAAATCTGAACTTTACACCACTTTTTTAAGGAAATTTGTGTTTAAAAGTTGTAGAGATAAAATCTCACGGTAAATCGTACATCGTAAATCGCTCTACCACTGCGCCACGGAACAATATGTGAACAACTATAAAAAGAATCCAAGTAATCCAAACGGTCATAAAGCGGGAAGTATCCATCATCCCCCACAACCCCAAACCCCCTCCCCCACTTCCAACCCCTAAATATTTTAACACAGATACTTAAACCCCGTTTCAAACTGCTTTAGATTTATTCTTATGGAATGCATTTACATTATATTCGGAACAAAGACTTGTAAATAAAAAAACATATACGCTATTGAGATGTGCAATATATGCAGCTCAGATTCAGTGAAAACTTAATAAATATTTTAATTACGTGTTAAGTGCCAAAATTTGAAAATGACTCTACCTTCAATTTTGACATCATTCTGTTGGTTGGCCTCAGTCTCACTGGCATCTTTAATATTTTTGAGAAGTTTTGCTGTGATATCTGTCTTTTCGGATAACTCATCTGTGAGAACTTGCATGTACTCTTGGTAGTCCGCTAGTTCTGTAGTGAGGTCGTTGATCCGCCTGTCTTGTTTCCGATCACGAGCTTCTAGTTCTTTCACCCTGTCAGCAAGTTGACGGATAAAGGAGATATCTACCTGTGTTTTGATATTGTCATTGGTATCAGAATTTAACTGAAACGCGTGAAGCGTGGAAAACACAACAAAATAAATTATAGTCCATTGCAAAAGCACCATTTTTAAGGAGGTTAAAACCCGACGACAAGATTGCTTACTCGATGAAAGGTGTGTTCCTCACGCTTTGATAAGTGGTCATATCTATCTACCACATTAACCGTTAATTGACCAAACTCGGAATAATAAATTTTTCCGTTACCAGACTAATAAACGGACACAAATTCTATCTACAAGAAAGGAGCTGTAAGTGAATCATAGTTTATCTTATATTAATGGCCTTAACATCAAGTCAACACTTGACAAGTACGTAAAATTCTGTATGTCTTTTTTCTTTTTCTGAAAATTCCTTTTCATAGTAAAAATAGTGGTCAAAATAGCCTTTTTGTACCATTTTATATTTTGGTAACATAGTGCGACACTTAATATTCAGGCTTTACGATTGATTTTATTTTATGAATTACGCTTGTCTGGAAAAGAAGTGATTTTATTTGATATAAGGACATTCTGAGTACGTTTTATAACTTAGAACCATAACAATAGGTTGCCATATTTGTAATAAACATTGTGTCTCCCATCATAAAATGAAGTGTTTGTTCAAAATATGACTAAAAACAATTTTAGGAACTGAGTTTATAATTTACACAGACATATTGGTACTGTTTTAGG
>JAUMHA010057765.1:1651-21530 GCA_032359765.1 Saxidomus gigantea
ACTCGAAACTCACTTTTTCTTACTCGAAACTCACTTCTTGCAACTCAAAACTCGCTTTTTTAACTCGAAACTCACTTCTAGAAAAAAAGAAATCCTCCAATTTTGTAGGACTTTCTTTGCCGAGATATATTTTCTATTTATTATTTTTTAAAGTACTAATGGGACTTTATGATTTGCGACTATTAGATGCGTAGCGAAGCAGTTAAGGTGTATGTAGCTCATTCCCGAGGTTGCGGGTTCGAGCCCCACTGGGGTCACGAGCGTACCTCCTCAAATGACACCAGTACGCGGACTCGAGAGTGACTCGATAAGCTTTCTTCCCAATCGAGGTAAAATAAATCAGTGTAAACTAAACTAAACATTAGATGCTTTACCCATCAACTGCGTTTAAACTGCAAAGGGTTATTATTTAATCATTTTCTCAAATGCTATTCAATCGATCTTCTTCCAATTTTTCATATGGTGTTCACAGGGTTATTCAAGTGAATGGAAACAAACTATGATATCGTTCATCAATTTGGCTTAAAAATATTCAAATATTAGGCACTGATTCCATTAACTGCATGTGTATTGGTTTTAAAATATCTTTAAAACACTTATTATGATTTGTTGAGTGTATGTTCTGTTTCGGTAAAAATTATTGATTTCTTCAGTGCCTTTATCTTCTCAGTGTATTCTACAAGATTGATAACCGGCAATCTGTCCAGAATCTGCAGAGTGATACATTACAGCATTAAAATTAAATTATGTATTCAACCTTTAAATGAAATGTCCATTGTTCAAGTCCGAGTCAGGCTGCAATTTTTTTATCAATATGCAAAATTGACTTTCTTTAGATGAAATGGGTTTATTTGAATGGAGCAGAAGGGTAAAACTATAAATACTGCTTCAAGTTTAAAATGGTGTCGTATTCTTTACCTTGACTGATAAAAGCACATACTAGGGAATATATTCCAGTAATACCCGTAATTAAGTTTTCCTTTTAAATGTGTTATAAATACAGTTAACTCTTTAGAAATAGAGTCGATCAATTTTAAGAAAATACGTTTACTTTGGTGAATATTTTAGTAAATGTATCATAAAACATTGGTGAACGAGTTAATTTTTATCCTGATATGGTCAAACGTTATAGAACGATCATGTTTTGGTTGTTTCAAGCCAAGGCTGTGGATCAATTGAGGAGTAAAGTAAAATTACTCCGGATTCTTTTCCAGACTAATATAATTTTGTGAGGTTTGAGTTCTAGAGCCTACAGGCATTGTTACGTATAGCATTAAACAGAGAGCTTAGATCCAATTTGCACTAAGTCAGGCATCATCATGTATGCGATATTTTTAAAATGATATTCCATCTGAACAATGTCATTATAAAGTAAACCTATAATCAGACCGTCTCCGTGGTCGAGTTGTTAGAAACCTTAATTTGGGTTCGAGCCCCGCTACCGACCATGTCCCTTTAGATAGAACAGTTGGTAGTTTCTGAAAGCGGGTAGAGGTTTATAACTTAATCTTCATAGGAACGATGGTTACATAAAACTGCTTGCCTATAAATAACTGAAATACGGTTGAAACGGGCGTTTAACCCCGAGAAAAACAAACCAGTAGTCATAATGTTGCACAGCTTTATTAACAGAAACTAATAAATACAGAAATAAGTATACACGTATTGCATATTACATTGAACAGTATTAAATTATTGCATTGACTCAACCTGTTCTTCTACCATCAGGTAACTTAATTATCACAGTAATATATTGAAACTAATTTACACATATTGGCACAAAGGAACAATCACATCCACAAAATTTATCATGGCTTAATATGTACACACACTATTAAACGTATACAGATATAAAACACAAATAAACAGAAACCACTTTTGTAAACGAAATTTTTCATTGATTGCTAAACAAAGAGTACCATTAAATTAAATGTTCAGTCAGGTCTGTAAAGTTTCAATTAATCTCTAAAGTAAACAATCAAGTTGGTGATTTCTTTATAATGACGATGTAGAATAAATAGTATGAGTATTGTTCATATGTGCATAACAAGAGTATCTGTCAAATCTGATTACATTATTGTCTGAAAGAGTATAGTACATTTACGATTTAATACAAAACAAATGCTAGGAAAACATTCGCGACTTTCTATCTTTTTTTGTATGTCATGTATTATGCGAGACAATTTCAATGTTTTTAAGTCCTTCTAAATGAATTAGCGACAACTGTTAGTGCCCACGTCCCATGTTTTGGAAAATCTAGCGCTGTTTTTTACGACTTTGTTGAAAGAGGTCATCTGATCGTTTGATCTCTCGTTGTCATAGACACCAAGCAGTCCTCCAGTTTTTCCGTGGTACCAACCACTGATCTGGACGGTGATGTGATCGAATGAGAGGTCATAATCGATACTGAAGTGGTTACCTCCCTTTATGGAAATTATTCCGTTCTCATTGGGATTGACTGTGACATAACCTTCAGTTAAAGGTAAAGTTGCTGTTTCACCGCCAACAAGGATCTGAAATTATTAAAGTGTGTGTCTAAATGCATTTTAACTGATTGCATCAAATCTCAACGTTTTAAACTGTATTGCGTCTTGAATAATCTGTGTATGGAAGTTGGAATTAAATGGCGCTTTGGCGTGTCTCCAAAGCTTTTAGACAAGAGTATCGAACGTTTATGAAATAATTTTATTCCATTCAACTATAATACTCTCACCTCAACGATCTCAGTGCGAATCGAAACTCTTAACTTAAAAAGGAAACAAAGATTGTGAAGCACAATGACGTTAATGTATCCTTACCTCTCCTTGGAGATTGACAGAGATTGGTTTGCCGGATGTCAGAACGGTAAGTGTTGTGTAACCATCATTGGAGAGAATCAAGCTGAAGTTACCATCAGTGTAGTCTCGGGTTAGTACGTAGGTACAGTCACTGTTCAGATCATACACAAAACCATCAAAAGTGGTGATCTTGTGACCCAGGGTAACAGAAGCAACACCTTAAGTAACGAAAAGAAACATATTTGTCATAAACATTCTTAAACTTAATAAGCAAGTGTACGTACTGTTGATCTAGCCATTGTACGTACTGTTGATCTAGCCAATTGTACGTACTGTTGATCTAGCCATTGTACGTACTGTTGATCTAGCCAATTGAAATTTTCAAAAGGCAATTTTTTTAATTTAATAAGTACTGTAAATATAACATCAATTCGTATGTAACATTACAATAAGTGTGTTATTATACGGAGAAAACATTAAGTATACCTGTAAATGGTGGCAACCATTCTCCAGTAAGGTCAGGCATGCTGATGTCAGGAATGTTGCTTGACACGGATTTCTTTAGTGCCTTTATCTTCTCGATGTATTTCACAAGATTGATCAACGGCAATCTGTCAAGAGATTGTAGAGGGATAATTGAGTACAACTCTAGCTGTATCTCACCGTGCGCTGGGTCATAAACAGTGAATGGAGATTTGATGTGTCCCATTATAATGTTCTCAAGGGTTCTCAACTTCTGCTGTAACTCATTCTCCGCCTTCAGCAGCTCATCTCTCACGAAGGATTCAATAGCTTCGAGGAGTCTAAATGTTTTCATCTAAAAAAAACAAAAAACACTTTGACTGTTTATCCATAGTTTCAAAAGTCGAAATTTTTAAACGGATTAATAAAAAGCATTAAGTACATGTGTCACTATTTAGCGATGCATCACAAAAGAAGCAGGTAATATGTTGAACAAGCTCATCGAACCTTCTTTTATTAATTACAGTTACTTTTTTTCTCACTGGAGAAGAGAAACATCAACTTAAAACTGACAAATCGAAAGTTGCAATCTTGAAACTGTAGCGTCTCTTAAATATCATTTTTTTGAGCTAACATTATGGTCAAATGCATCCTGTTGAAATCCTTATTCTTGCTTTATAGCAAATCTAAAGATACATGTAGTTTTAGGCAAAAATCTCGAAAACTGTCCAGAGGCTGAATGCCATACCATTATCTATTTACTGAAACTATAAAATACACATTTGGATCTTTTAAGAATCAGTAGGTGAGTTCAAAGGTGTACACCAGATAAAATATTTATGTTACCTGTGTTGATATAAAGACTGGCATCCTTTCTGTTGCACCGGTCATGATGGTTGGGACATACTCGTTAACATGATCTAACGACAGCCTAATCACATCTGGAATGAAAATTGTCCTGACTAACTAATTGACTTACAATTACACAACATAAAAACATATCTTCATCTTCAGCAAGTACACAGGTAAAACGTTGTCTTTCAAATAAGTTACGATACAGAATAACATTATCTGTTTTGTGTACAGAAAATGAAGACAAAATAACTGACACGACACGTGTTATGTTAACATAAGAACCAGTCTTTGTAAGTAATGTAAAAACTTACCAGAGGCCATGTTAAAGTTGTCTGATACTGATTGTCTTAGCAATGCAAGACTATCTGTGCTCACAGATATTTCCTGTGTAATAGAATGAAATAGAATTATAGCTAATGTTCCTACAGTCAAGAAAAACAACTGCATTGTACCTTAGCAACTTTATCTTAAATCTTATTAAATACATAGTAATAATAAAACAGATTTACATTATGCAAACAAAGGTAATATATTGTTTTAAGGCATTGCTTGCATACAAAAGATACAATACATGTGCAGGATGTATGGCAAATTATCCTGTGCAGTTAAGAGTGAATATTTGAATAGTTATGTTTATCCCGTATCCACAATAGAAGGAAAAGTGACTACTTTTTATTTCTCACCTTCAGTTCAGTTCCTGTCTGTGGAATGGGATGAGCTTTCACAAAGTCCCTATAAGTGTTTACATATAGTTTTAAGTCACTCATGTAACATGTAACTCATGTTACTAGAAAATATAGTTGAATAAAAAGTAGGAGATGAATGAATTGATTTACCAAAGTATTAGGAATAAAATCTGCATCAATTAAGCACTTTATGACAATACTTCTTACGACAAATTCAAAACAACGTTGACTGTTCAAACAAGAAAATTTTAGGTACAATGCATTTCTTAACAATTGCAAAATAAGCCAAATTTCATCAAATTCAAAAAAATGTAGGCTGTCATGAAATATCTAAATAATTGGCATGTTTATTCCTAGCTCCCATTTTGAAAACAATTACGGGTGTACATCACGCAGTCAAGGCTACATTTACGTTAGACTTATGATATATGAAAATTAAGGCTAATTCTAAATACGTTCAGGGACAAAGGTGCTTTATCATTTATTTTGAGTATGATAGATATCTCCGTCTCACCTGGAAACTGACGTAATGGCGTTAATTTGTTGAAGCAGAGGTTGTGACATAGCAATAGCTGTCTGGAAGCCTACGTCTAACCATGGCACGACAGCGGCCTCAAATCTCGCGATGTTTTCATCACCAATTTCTTCAGCTACAGCGTCCCAGATTTTACGGAACTTTTCGACGACTTCGTCAACAATAAACGGCTCAATATTTGCCGCTGCAACGTGTATACGTTCGTTGTAGTCTCGAGCCTTTCTTTCCATGAATGCCTACAATTAAAATACGATTTACAAATTACTTTCTAATTCTGTAACATTATGCTTTCTACACCTTTAAAACAGCACTGTTAACTATAGACAGTTTCATATCCGATCTTTAATCTTTAAGTAGGAGAAGTGAGAAATATTTTGTACTGTTCGATGGCAATGATCGGGAGGCAGCAAGAAGAACTTCTCACATTCATTATACTTTGAGACATTTATAAAAGACTAAAAGAGACACCGGAGTTACAAAATGGATGCGTTCAGTATTTATATTTCTTTTCTTATCAACTTATACTTTAAGTAGTTATCAGAGCTGCCAACTAACCTCAAGGTCTTCAAGTATGTCGGGCCTCCAGTGCAACCTGCTGTGAAGGAGATGGGAGTTATTGAGTCGTAACGTCATCAAAACATCGGTTATTCTGTTGCCACTGACAACGTGGAACACCTCAGTAGCAATAGCAGAATTGTTCACGTATTTAGAATTGATACGAAACTCATCCCTAGGATTATCTGCAAAATTGAAGAAGAAACTCATATATTCCGCAGAAAAAAGACAATGAATCTTAAGGATATTTTATTTGGTGAACTTATAGGACCATGGTATCGTGACATTACTGACTCTTCATTAAAAATGCACAATACCTTTCATGCATATATACCTCTTGTAAATTGTTATGTTAAAATCTTACGACGATTTATTGAGATACATCGCGGACACGGTAATCTATTTGCAGACCTTTGTGATGCAATTATTCAAGTGCAATACGTACCTAGGTCGAAATTTGCGACAAAATCAATGGAACGTGAGGCAGAATCAAATGTAAGTTGTGTGTGTATTGGTTGCCTGTGGTCATAGACATTGAGAAGAGATACACGGAATTTGTCGTTTGTCTGGACGCTTCCCGATATACTCACTGATTTGATTGGACTCTGAAGCTGAAATAGAAAATAGCGAGGAATGGTCAATCTACCATAAACTTAAAGTTAACAAAACTTTTTTTGTTATTTTTCTTTGACACATATAGATTTTTCATTTAAGTGCCTCTGAAATGACTGCTGTATTAAATAGTGCATAAATTATCCATATGAACTTAGAACAAGTATATTATCATATTTTATCAACATATCCGGAACCACGGAAACAATACAACTTACCTCAAAACTGACAGATTTCCTTAATTTGTCGATTCTTCCACCTATTTGAAACTTCTTGCTTTGCTTCCTCACAGTCAGATATTCAAGACCGACACCTGCGGAATACCCTGTCTTAGATTTGCCAGCATGGGAGTTTACCGTTACATCAACAGTTGTGTATGGATGACTCACACCAAAACTGAAACTAAATTCACAAAAATAAATCCCGTTAAAATGTATGTTTTATGAAGTACAATACTTTCATTAAGTAAATAAATATCATACAGATAAACAACGCCTTCTTAGCTATGTTTCTACTAAAGTAGGTGCTTCACCGTTTTGATACAGATTGTGTTGTACATAAGTATTCAATAAATTACCTGTAGTTTTTACTGTCTCTTGTTGAGATGTCTTCCAGTTTAGATGCAAAGATTAAGTTCTTTCTTGAGTCTCCAGAATAAGATAGAACCGCCCTTCCATCAAATATGACGTCGCCTTGGTTAATAAGTATTTCAGACCCAACCTTTAGGTTCTAAAACATTTAATTAGATATGAAATAACAATTCTTGCAGACAAAACACGATTGCAATATATTTCATTTCTGTAAATGTACGGTGTTATTTAAATGGATTATAGTGGATGTCAAATTATATCAATGACTTTGCAAGCTAAATAAAGCAATGGAATATTCCGAACTTAATGAAAAGTTAAAACTGAATAAATAATTTTGTTCCATCTAAAACTAAGTTACAAATCATTTAATTACAATAGGATTTAGCAAATAATACATTTTTAATAAAGATACTTCATCACAATTATCTGAATATTTCTTAAATGTCGTACGTCTCTGGACACGATCCTTTTCAAGAGGAATGGAATTAAAATAAAGTCAACAAACCTTTCCAAGTTTCGGCAACATTATGTCGAAGTCAGCCTTCAAGACGCCCCTTGTTGTTACAATACTTGACCTGAACCCGACCTTCTTGGTTTCATCAACATCAGCATCCCACATAAATGAACCTTCAGAAATCGTCCCACGATGTGAACCAGCGAATACCAGACTGCGTGTTGGAAGAATCATTTTCACTTTTCCGTCATAATCACCAATGTTGATTTCATAACCTACTTTGTCCGTTGGTCTCATTCCCCATGTTAGATCTGCTTTGCTATGTTTTCCCTTTAATAATGCTTGGAAGGACAATATCTTTTGAGGAAGTTTGGACTGCACATATTTCATATTGACTGTTTTCTCAGCCGTAACATCATAGCCACCTTCCAGTCTAAAGTTACTGTTGACATCTTCTGTGTTCCAGTTTGCATCAAGATCGAAATCAACATATTTTAATGTAAATTCACCGCCAAAGTCAAACTTCATAGATCTTGGAGCACGAACTGTCACAGTTATGTGTTTGCGTTCTTTGGACAGACTATGGTCAAAATCAGCATCAATCAGGTTTTTACCGTTATGTGTTATTTTAAAACTCTCCAGATTACCATATGTAAGTTGCTTCTCTGAAATCATTACAGAGGCGTCTTTGAGTGGCCCGAAAGGAGTAATGATTGATACTTCTCCATGAAACGGACGAGAGGTTGACACACTTGTTTCTAAAACAACTTGACTCTGAGGGTTCCACTTCGCCTGCATTCGACTGCGGATCTGATTTTTCTTATTTGTTAGAAAATTTCCATTTAGAACTAGGATTTCAAATCCTTTGAATGGTGTTCTGATATCAAGATTAACACTCATTGGTTTTTTTGATACTGCCAAAGTACCCGACACTACTTTTCCAATACTCTCTAAATGCATATCACACTGGAAGCTGTCGGAATCACCGGAATGCGTATAGGACAATTTGTTAGATTCCATGTTCTCGAAGGGCGTCTGGAGCTCAATATTTGTTACCATACGTTTCCAGCCATATTGTACAAGGTCAAATTTCCCTGCTATCTTTTTCATTGGTGCAAACTGTATCTCGCCTGTTGATAAAATTCCGCTTGACTTTCCTGTATGTGTGAAAGACGCCTTAATGTCTTTAAAGTTTTCGAATGGTGTCATTATTTCTAAAGAACCCTCAACGATAGGCTGAAGTTGGAATGTTGTGTCAATGCGATAAACATAGCTGAGAGATTGTAAAAGCACTTCAGTTTTAAATCTTTCAAAATTGCCGTCATGCTTTAATTCAAGTTTTTGTTCATACTTTTCTCCGGAAATCATCGCTGAAAGGATGTTTTTAAACATAAGAAACTGGGAGCCAGATTTAAGTGTTGTCTTCGAAGTGTACTTCAAATCGGATCCTAAGGAAACTCCATAGTCACAAGAGAAGTCTGCTATGGTGCCACTGTGGTGTACATTGACGATGATTTCTTCGGTGTATGGTGACATGAATCGTGTTTTACACTGCTGTGTGACACCATTCCAGATATGTTCTATATCTAATTCAATATCTTTGCCAGTAGTATATTTCAATCGTCCACCAGTTCTGAAGTTTGAAAGATCTCCATCAAGGTACAAGCTTAGCGCTAGATCTTCGAACTGTTTGAACGGGGTTGTTAAAGTGAACACTGCCTTTGGTGAATCTGAATTCGACATGATGGCTGAAGCCCCAACCTTCTTACTTGCAAAAATCATTTCAGCAGAAGATTTAACGTTCGGGAATGATCCTTCATGATCTATATTCAACTTTGTGGTTTCAAAACCTTCAAATGGTGTTTTGAAAGTTACACTGCAGTCAAATCCATTACGCCATCTCATTTCCATATCATAGCTAATTCTGTGAGAAGAATTAAATATGAAATCTGCACTCGTTTTGCTACTATATCGTTGCCTGGTATGAGTTAATGTGCCTCTAATTTCTTCCATTTTTGGAATTCCCAATTTGAAATTACCATCAACGTTATCGTGGGCCTCCAGGTCAGCAACTAGTGACCAGGTGTTTTTGTTTACTTTAAGCACAGAGTCAGATCTATATATCTTTTCCTTTGGATCGATATAAATGCTGACAGAACTTTCGATGTTTTGGGAATTCAAAGTGGCAGATCCGTCAGCAAAGGCTAGTTCTGTGTTCACGGTTAAGTCTGTTCTACCAATCATTACTGAATCATGTATCAGTTCCCCATTCATTTTTAATGTTTGCTGAGCATATGATAAAAACAATTTTGCTGATAACGGATGGGGCTCCTTTGACTCAACTGTAATGTTGATATAGTCTTTCCTGTTTGTATTAAGAGTAAAATCAATCATTTTGCGGGCCCCTTTCGTCAGTTTTGCGTCTGATTTGAAAATACTGTCTCCATATATAAGTGTAAATTCGCCACTTAGCTTATCGAGAGTATATGGAGAATCAACAGAGAAAACTCCTGCAATTTTATCTTCAGTATTTAATGAAAATATTACTTCATTAAATATTTCATCATCCCAGAATATTGTTGAGGTTCCCGCCAAATTTGTTCGACTCCACTCAAAGTCAAGGTTTGCGTCGGCTCGTCTAATATATCGGCTATTTAAAAAAACAGACACCTTTGCAACCAGTTTTATTTTTGGTTCACTTGAAAATGTGAATTCAAAATTGGTACTCTCACCGTCATAAATAATTTCCGATGACACTTTTAATCCTGTAGAAGATGACGTCATATCTAAGACATTGTGCGTGATACCGTTTGTACATAATTCGACATTCATTTCTTTTATACCAGTTCCTTTACTGTTTAAGACGGTGACTGTTAATCCATACATTTTCTTACCATTAACATTAAATTCTGCATTCTGAATGTGCTTTCTGCGAGTAATACTGTTTGAAATTTTAAGGTCAAGATAGTTTGTATATGGAGACTTAAGGTTAAAACTGCCATCAATGTTTGACATGTCCCATGTGTCCAGTGCAATGTTGAGAAGTGTTTCCTTTCCTTCAATGTTAAGTTTTCCCGCGCAGCTGAAGTTTCTCAGAGTACCGATGTGTTCATATGAAGTCTGCACTCTTGAGTAACCTTCTACAGGTGTAATAATGTTGCATTCGATAGCAATCTTATCATCCAGTGAATATCTAAGTTCGACAGAGTATTCATTTAAGCTTTTACTCAACCAAATATTAATCACACCTTCTTTCATCTCACCTTTTACTTCAATTTTTGGTTCACCTATCGAAAATGTCCCTTTGATACTGTCCTCAAGATTTATATCTATCAATACTTTATTTTCTTTTCCAGCAATGCTTATACCAGATTCAGTGGTGAACTTTGCAAGATTTCCTACATGACGCAATTTCATGCTGATGTCGTCCATGTATGGTGATTTTAAATCAAGGGACGATACCATTTTTTTATCGTCTTTAGTGAAGGAATAAGTAAAGGTGTTTTCATTTCTGCCTATTTTCAAATTGGCATTGGATGAAAAGTCAGTTAGTTGTCCATTTATTTTTAAAGCTGCTGAAATATCTTCACTTACTGAAGATTTAAGATTGAAAGATGATATTATAAAAACGTTTGTTATCGTCCAGTTGAAATCTGTATCCATTTTATCTGATCCAAATGTCCCATCAGCGTGCAATTTAAAGTTTTTCGGTTCACCTTCAGACCGAAAATTAACTGATATATCTTTATAGTAAGGGGAGGATATTTGTATCGATGTTGATGCAGTTCGATCTAACACTGTCACTGCGATTTCGTTTGTTGCTTTTTCAATACCATGAATGAATTCAGTACGGGTTCTAAAGTTGGATGGTTCCCCAGTATGCTCAAAATTCAAGATAAGTTGTTTGAACTTGGATGAGTTGGGTGGTTTTAACGTCAACTGACCTTGGAACTTGGATATCGAACTAAAAGTCAAATCTCCTTCCCATTTCTCAGTATTTGAAGAAACTTCAGCATGACATTTAAAGTCTGTTAGATCGCCTACATGTGTAAAGGCGGCGGTACTTATATCGTGATCTGGACATTTATATTGAATGTGGATATCAATATTATGTTCAATGTTAAAACTTATGTCTCCCTCTCTCTTATTATTACCAATACTGTATTCAACGTGACTCTTAAAATTTGTCAAAGTTCCGTCATGTTCAAACCCAACGGATAAATATGGTGTCATATGTGAAGTAACGGACGCCAATCCTTCATACCTTGACATGCCGTTAAAGAAAATATCAATTTCAGACTTCTTGCTTCCAATATTGTATTCGGCATGACTTTTGAAATTATTTAGTTTACCCTCATATTCAAAACTTATTGAGCTGTCTGGCATCAGTTGTGATTTAATTGACAACTGACCTGTACACTTATTCTCAGTATAACTGGAGATAAGATCTATCCTGTGTCTGTCCTGGCCAACATTTAATTCACCAAATGATTTCATTTGTAATAAGTCACTATTGTGACTGAATTCTGCAGATATATCTTTTATTTCTGTGGCGCTAAAGGTGATCTTTTGCTGGATTTCGGACTCTAGTTTTGAAGATATTTCAACGTCAGCCTTCCTGATGCCATATGATCCTTCTGATCTAATAACAAAACTTTTAAGTGTGCCATCAAATCTTGCCATGAGAGCAATATCCTCAAACAGTGGTGTTTGTAATTTAATATCACCAATAAACGAGTCCCGTCTGTTCAAACTTCCTTGTATGCCCAAAATTGTATTTCCTCCATGCATCACATCAACAGTTGACTGAATGTAATCGTCTTGTTGGAAATGATTGAATGATGCCTTAATATTTCTCATTAAGGGTGATTTTATATTGAGATATCCTTCTTTAGAAGTGGTCATATCAAAATTTAAATCGGTTTGTGATTTTCCCAAATTTGTTGTTGAAAATTCTCCATGAGTGCTAAATTTGTTTTGAACTCCATCGAAGTCAAATGCCGCTTTATATTCCTCAGCGTCAGAGATCAGCTGCGTCCTCATTGATCCGGCAAATGAAAGTTTAACTTTATTTTCTGCCGAAAAGCTCAAATCTGAAATAAAGGAGTTTTTTCTATTGTGTTGTACTTCAGCGTGAGTACTGAAATTCATACAACTGCCTATGTGACTAAAATGCACTGAAATATCCCTTCTTCCGGGAGTTGAAATTATTATTGATCCTTCGGTCCTATCGGCATTTTTAAATCCAATATCAAGACCATAGCTCTTCATGTCGATGTCTTCCAGACCAAGTCTGCACTTGAAATCATGTAGCCTACCAGCATGCTCTACAGAAACTGTTCCAAATGGCGATGTTGTTTTCGCCGAAAATGACAAATCTGAGTTAAGAAATTTATGTTTCATCTCTACCTGAACAATTTCTTTTGGCATGTACTCAATAGTGATATTTAAGTCTGATAAAGGAGTACTGAACTGGCCACTGGCATCAGCCTGGAAATAAGGATATTCAGCAATAGGCAGATCCACTCTTATTTTAGACAAGAGTCTGGACTTTGTTTCCCACATCAGCTGGGCTGACGTTTTCTCGAGAAGTGGCTGAATCTCTAAAAATACATCACTGTCAAATGAATCTAAATTGCCTTTGACACTTATTCCGCACTGCACCTTTGGCAAGGATTCGAAAGGTGTTGTGAGTATAGCAGAAGCATGTTTGTCCAATGGCTCAAAACCAAATTTGGTTTCTAGTGTAATTTGTTTCCCTGTGCCGTATTCCAATTTAGTGATTGTATTTATGTAATCGTCGGCTAAAACTTCGTATGTGTATCGCACTTGTTCATATTCCGGGAGCGAAGATTTCCAAAGAATTATTGTGTGAACTAAGGAGCCTGATTTTTCAATCTCTGATCTGGCATCTATACTCATAGTTATGTCTGGGGTAATGACAGCTTTGAAACTAGCTGCAAGAGTGTTCCCACCAGGAGAAGAAACCTCTGCATCAAATTTCGTATCCACGTCAAGATCAGGAATTTCAATGGCGAAACCAGTGGAATATTTATCCTCTTGAGCTGAAAGTCCAACCACCGCTGACCCTAGTTTGGCACCGTTAACAGTCAAGTCAACTTTACTATCCATTAAGTCATTTTGTTTCGTGTGAGAAATTTTGAAGGTTGTATCCCTTGCAACAGTAAAAGGTGTTTGGAGCTCAAATGTGGCACCAAACGAGTCGTCAAAATTACTGTTAAATCTTCCTGTTATCATTTTGTTTTTGTTCTTTCCCCAAACAGATGTCAAGGATGAAGCAATATCTACAGATGTATGCCTATGATTCCATTTTGTTTCAACGGAGCGAGTGGTTGAACTGATGATGATGGAACCGGTGTTGTCGTACTGGTCTGCAGATCGGTCATGTATCATTTTGGACACCATTTTGTACGCTTGTTTGTTCCTTTTTACACTGATATCAGTATTAAAAGTATGATCATTGTTATTATGAGAAAAGATAAACTTTCCTTTCTTTATGTTTTTATAGGACGTTTTTAGATCTACCGAACCGTAAATTCCCATTTCCTTGTCGTTACTTGTGTTTTGCAGAATAGCATCTGCTTGTACAAATTGCCTGTTCCAACCAAACCTTACTGAAGAAGCTAAAGAATTGCTCAGTTTGTGATTGACATCAAGGGTAATAGTTTTGATGCCCATTAAAGATGTTCTTGATGATTTAACAGAGACGGAACCGACGAGAGTCTTCAAGCTTATTGGTTTCTTTACCTCAGTTTTTAAAGAAACGGCGTTAGAATCTTTCCAAGACACACTAGCGTCTCCCATATACTGTTCACTGTCATGGCTAAGCGTTGCTTCAATATCAAGCTTAGGTAAGCTTGTGAAAGGAGAAGATACTTTAGCACTTCCAATTATAGAATCACTGGTGATGTCAAAAACTGTATCTGCTGTTATTTTACTTGTTGGTTCCCACTGAAAATCGGCATGACTTGAATATTTTGATCCGTTTGTATGATGTACATTTAGGATCAAAGTTCTTGAGGGATAAGTTACTGTGACAGAACCATTGAATTTTTCAGGACGAGGTTCCTCAAACCATGCATTTATGCTGACTTTTTGAGTGGTATTTAGCTGTAGTTCTGCATCGCCAAAGAATATTCCATTTTTGTTTTTACCACTAAGGGAAAGGATCATGTGCCTCGCTGGTTGATAAATGTCCAGCAATAACCAGGATGATTTTCCAACTTCTGTGGCAGATGAAAGTGAACCGGCATATTTCTTAGAGCCAGTTTCAATTGACAAACTGGTGATAAAATCAGTTGGTTCCAGTCCAAATTTCCCCTGCAATACAACTGGACTTTGTCCATAAATGTTCACGTCAGAGTGTATTTCCACTTGTCTGTCATTCGGTGTAACAGTGGTTTTTACTATACTCTGTTGCCCCTTTCTGACTTGCGTCTTTAATGTACTGACATACCTATTATCTGCCGTCTGCTCCAGAGCATGATCAATGCCAAAGTCGCATCCTGGAAAGCTTAGTTGGTATTCTGTGTCAACTTTCATCAGTTTTTCAGTTTTATCATGTATCTGTAGACTGGTTTCAATAGGTTGCCCTTTGCCGAACTTGAAAGTGAAGTTCGAATTCAAATTCCTCTCATCATGGCTATGTGCCCCTTTCATCATAAGTGAAAAATCCTAGAAATAGCAGAATGAGTCTTTGCATGTCATAAATGCAGCATGGCGACAAAGCTTTTAACTAAAGTAATAATTTGTCGTGTGTTTCTCAGGGATTAAGAGAGAAAACAAAAGAGAACATAAAGAACGTTAATTTGTGAGATCAGATTCATTGTTTTTTGTAATTCAAATGATACTTTTGGTATGAACTCAAATAATAGATATACACGGAAGGAAAACAGAAAATGACTTCTGAGTCCTCTAAATAATGTCATACTGAAAAAAACATATTACCAAATTAGTCATTTAAATGAAATTCACATATTTTCTTTGCAAAACTTAGAACATGTACATCACAAACAAATATTTTACCAGTTCAGGGATTCTAGCTCTTGTCTGTATATCGGCAGACGCTTCCATGAGACTTTTCAGATTTCTGTTCATTTCAAGCCTCATCTCAACGTGTTTGTCAGCATTTTTAAAGTCGGGCCCGTACCAAAAATCTCCATTGACTGCCGTGTGTTTTTTATTGTGACTAATTTCACTGAGAAGCTTCAT
The DNA here is from genome assembly GCA_032359765.1 of Saxidomus gigantea. Taxonomy (NCBI): domain Eukaryota; kingdom Metazoa; phylum Mollusca; class Bivalvia; order Venerida; family Veneridae; genus Saxidomus; species Saxidomus gigantea. The sequence goes on from JAUMHA010057765.1 coordinate 17,410, forward strand.
GTTTAGTTCTGGGTTACGTTTAACTGCAAGATTCCTAATTTCAAGTAAAAAGTTTAAAGATTAATAAATTCCCATGTGATGCGTTGCATATATTCCTTAACATAATGTTAAAAAGAATTATAAAATACTGAGGAACTAGGCTCTACAATTCAGACACAGCAAACAATGTATGATTTACACCTCATCAACATAGTCATAATATTTGTAACATTTAACAATATTGCACAACATAGAACAGTAACAAAAGAGGAAAGTTTTAAGACCTCAGAGTTTAATCCGTTTTTAACATGAGAAACTTAGCACTTTGCTCAAAATCATTTTGTATTGACTCATTGTATCCGTTACTAGTGCCTTGTGTGAGGGAATAACCGTTCTGAGGACTTGCATACAAAACAGATCTAAACTATAAAATGTTCGTAGACACAATAAATTAAAGAAATCTTTCTGTAATTAATATAACGCAAAACCTTACAAAATATGATATAAGTCTATATATAATATATATCATTTTTTATACACTTTTAGGTACTTACATACTAGCTTTAGCCTTAGTGAGAGATTTAGTGCTCTGGTTAGTGATTTTAGAGACCAGTTTGATGTTGTTCCTCGCTATACGTCTAATCACATAGGTGAAGTCAATATCGCTGGAAATGATTCCAATACTTCTCTTGTCGAACTTGGCTTTGATGGAGAAGTCTGCCGGACTGGATCGGAAATCTAACTTTGTGCTGTATATAGATCTACGCCTTTTCACAGCCTTGCTCAGTTTACCTGTAATTTTATTATAATGTAATTAGTAACAAAATGGAGTAAAAGGTGCAACTGATTACATGTCGTTTAAGATAGAACAAGTTCATATTTTGTTGTATATGATTTTGAGTGCATATGTTTTATGTTTGTTTAAACATTGACTATCTATACATTTAATATACCCGTATCACACACTGATTCTCAATACATATATCTTACATGTGCAGTATACGATACTTCTCAGTATATTTTTCTTTGCTTGTAGTGCAAACTGATTTTCAATACATCTGCCTTTTAGATGGGGGTATGCTATGACTCTCAGTACATTGATTGTGTAAGTGAATTTCACACTGGTTCTCAATAAAGGTGTTCTATGGTAGCGGTAAACTTTTCGTTAATGAATACATCTACATGTGATTTTGGTTGATACCCTGGGCACGTGCTTATAACAGTTTCTTATATAAAACCCGACCTTGTAAATGTGTATAACTAGACTTTACTTCATACTTCTTGAGCATGATTTCATGCTGAACATGAGCTTTTACTGTTCTCCCTTCTGGAATTTGAAATAATACGAATCAAATTAGATGCATCTTTCATATATGTATAATATTTATATACTGAATGAATGCTGGTAGCCCTCTGTACTATAGATGCAAAAGGTTAGTATGATAGCCATCAATCACCTGTTTTCATTCTTTTACACCGTGAAACATACCTGCAAGCGTTACTTTTTTCTCAAACATTTTATCCAGTACTAGATTTATATCTAGTCCTTTCCCGTAGATATGTGTGACTCCACCTCCAAAGGCTACCAGTTCCTTAGTCGGTGTGCGAATAGAAACAAGGGGTTTATACAGACTCTTCTTCTTATAGACTGTTGTAGCAAGGTTTACATCGAATGAATACTGCTTGTTCTTTGCCACGTCCAGACTTCCCTGAATACCAATCATCGCGTCTTTGTTATTTACAGTCACTGAAATGAAAAAGTAATCACTTATTTAAAACTTGAACATAGTTTTGCACGTGTGAATGTCTTGTTATCAATGTGCGCACAAACTTTCCGGACTACAAGTATCTGAACAACAAGTCTAACTCTTTGGCAGTAACTGATTCGTTGTTAGGTTAATGTTACCAGATTTATAAATTTGATTTTTTGTAGCCCTATATGGTTGAACGTATTATCAACGGCGACGGTTGCAATCGTTTAACACTACATAGACTCTATTAAATTGAAAACGTAAAATTTACAAAACAGTTGAAACGTTTAAAAGCACTCTGTATTAAAAAGCGGTAATTATTTTTATTAAAGTTGGACCATATATATGCGTTATTCAACAATAGTTAATTTTAAAGACGCAATCAGTTTGAATCAGCGATACTTTAGAATGTAGCATTATATCAAGATGATATTTAGATTTCGCTAAAGAAACAATTAAAATTTGTCTCAAATTTAAATCCTACATTGTGCAGAAACTGGTTCCTCGGTGATTCCGTTAGAATCAATCTGAATCTCCATTTGTTTCCAGTTCTTTAAACTGAACATCCCTGTCACTGTGACGTGAGTTTGTTTATTTGCTTGGATGTCAAGAGATGGTCTATAGATGTACGAATTGCCTTTCACATCTTGATCTATCTGAGCATCAAATGAGTACGGTGCTCTTCCATCAATGTTCATCTTGCCACTGATACCAGTAGTTTTCTTTGAATTTGTGATGGTTCCTGAAAATATATTTCATATCATACGAATAGGTCTATGAGTCAAAATGCCTTGGTCTTAACACAATATTCTCCCAGACCAGAATAACAGCCATAATTTTTGTCTTACTCACTTCCATCCGACATGACAATTTGTTTATTTAAACTGATTTCAAAGATAGATTTTATTATATTTCATTATCAAAATACTGGTGATTGTTTCAGGATACAGTAGTCATACTAGTGTATGTGAATGATTTACCTTGAATGTTAGCTTTCTTCCATGGTGAGATCAGTGTAGCATCAAGGGACATATCACGTTTGTTCAAGCTGAAGTCAACTTCTACGTGTCTGTCAATACGCGACTCAGGGGTGTCAAAGGTGAAATGAAGAATGTTCTTGTCATTGTTCTAGAAAAAGTAAACGAATAAAACGAAAATGTTTCAGTACTAGCATTTTAAAAAAACTACATGAATTACACGATATATGGTATGTGACCACAATATAAACGGTTGGCCGTTATGTCACATAGTGCCGTTTTCTGTATGCCCCTTTAAATGTATTGGTCTTGTATAGCACATTTTCTATACAGCTATTTAATAGCTATTCTTTTTAATGGTTCTGTTCAGTTTTTCAATGAAATGCAGTCGCATACAGACGAACAATTAAACACATTTTTGTGTAATATGTATGCGTGTCTCTTTACACAAATAAGTTCCTACCGTCACCGATGCCATTCACGTTATCGAAAATACTCTTATATTCACCACAGCTATGGCAGATCAAAGAAGATCTTTTGATTTTCGCAACAATGAAATATTTTACTGGTGATATGGTACGATAAATTTACCAGTGTCTTATTACAAAGCGAGCATAGCAATCCACACACAGCAACTTACGTGGATAGATCTAGCAGCCATCTTGTATTTTACGTGTGTGTCTCTGTTGTAGAGATAAATTCCGGCAGTAACTGGTCCGGTTATCGGAAAATATGGCGCGTCAGATTTCATGCTGGCATTTGGATATGCAACTTCAGCACAGAGTTCAAGGCCTGTGACAGTCACAACTTTCTCAGGAGAGCAGTAGCTCAATGTCTGAGCGTTTTCCGAGATCATCTTTTGCTCTTTTTCCATATCTCGGTGCACAGTGAAAAATGATGATCTAATATGAAAATGTATAATTATGGTTAAGGTTTGAACAATTATCATGATAATACTGAATGGATAGAAAATAAGAAATGACTGAACTTACACTAAAGTTATATAAGTACAATAACTAAATACTTTTTATTTTGAGAGTAGTTTTTTTCCCTTCCATCATTATAAACAAATGACGCTACATCCAATATTAAGTTGAATATTAGCATGGTACTGTTCATTCAATTTAATTAATGTCACCAGGTACACTTTTGTTTACATATTCAGATTTACTTGATTCAAAGGCTGACGAGCATTAAAATAGCTTACTTAACGTCAATGATTTCCATTCTTGGTTCGGGCATCTCATACTCTGTGGTAATTGAACCTTTCTCGTCAACGACGAGTTTTCCTTGCAGCGCTGTACTGGTGTGAAGAGTTGACACCATTTTGATTCCAGATTTTGTAACAAATGCGTCTACACTCATCATTGAAGATACATCTATTGCAGCACTAAATGAAACATCACTTATAAAT
>JAUMHA010057765.1:21630-34613 GCA_032359765.1 Saxidomus gigantea
CTGTATGAGCGGTATTGAGACCTTAAGAAAATTTCTTATCATTTAAGTGACAAGTTGTCAAAGTTAAATGCTGTTAGGTCCTTTTATACACTTGTTAGTAGGAATTTCACACAAAACATTCTCACCTAGGCTGGACAAGTCCAACAATATTTAGTGTAGGTGGATGTCGCAAGTCCATTTTACCCTTCATTCTCAGATCTACTGTGGCAGTACCGTTCACTGTTAGGTTCAGGGGGAATCCCGAGCTTGTTGGCACGATGTAACTAGTGTCCAGGAACATGGCAGAGTGACTGAAGTACAATCATGATAATAATGCACAACATTTGATTTGTCATATATAATCTTACAGAATCCCTGATAATATGGCGAATAGCAGCCCTTTCATCGTTAAAAATACAGCAGACTCATTATATCTTTTAAGCATTTTACAACAGGTTTTTAACATTGAAATCCGGTCATTACCAAACTTCTTATAAAGACTCAAAGAAATACTAGTATCTACTGTCATTACGTGTAAATGTGGTCATTATCCTCCGAGAGTTTAAGAAGCATGTCCAAGATGTTGAAGTCTGGTCCTGACAGTAATGAGTCCAATCCTTTAAAGTTCAAGAAGCGCAGTTCATTTCCAAACACTCTCATGTACAGGGAGCCACGGAGGTCAGCCATCTGAGCTGAAAACTGTAACGAAGGAAAACTGTCGTTTTTGCACGCGTTTCTGCTTTGAAAAATGTTTCTAAATATATATCTTAGATAGGTATTTTTTGCAATTTAAACATAGCGTTATGTCTTATGACAGCCACAAATCGAAAACTAGATTCTATTTTTTACGAAAAATAACTGTCAAGTTACTACTAGCCTAGATTTTTATTCGAACTGTGTTTTCAATTTACTAGTTTATCAAAGCATATAGTTTGATTCAGTTACCTCCCAGGGCAGTATAAAATACTTTAAGTTTTACCCTTTTATCTATCTTCTTCATCTTGTCTCCTCTGATGTTCTTAGGAACAACACTACTGTCGCTGCTTTCTTCTACAGGGTTCCTGAAGTAGCCATTTGGTCCAAAGAATGATTCGAAGAAATATTCTAGTCCCTCTGCCCTTCCTCCGAGCTCAAACAGGTTTACCGAGTGTCCGAACAGGTCAAAGGTGAGGTTCATCATAGCAGAACGAGGAATGAACGACTTCGATGACCAAATTACATCACCTTCAAATTTAGCCCCTGTATTAAGTCGTTCAATAAACATTGATCCCTCATAGTTTCTGGAGAACTTCCTCTTGTCCATGTCGAATTCTTTCTTGAAAGTTTCGTCTTCAAGAAGTGCACGGATATCTTGCTTGTGGCGATCTGATGTCTCCATCAAATTTGTTAGATGAGTCCAAATGTAAGAACCAACCTAAAAAAAAAGAATTTGATCATCAAGACTTGATTAAAACCTGCATTTTTTTAACTTACTAAGAAACCCTGACTATAAAGGGCTGCATGTAGCATAACATACCAAAACAAGAAATTACAAATATTTACATTAATGACTCAGTCCAAATTTCTCTTCTTTCAAAAACATACTCTTCTTAGATAAAAGCGAAATAAAATACGAAATATAGCACAATATAGTGCTATTTGAATTCTTTATATGTCAAGTTTCTGTTACGTTCAAGACAATCGGAATCAGGGGAATGGAATTACAAGTACATGTACAATAAAGAAAGGAAAATTGAAACAAAGAATCATGCTAATATTTCATGCGAAATTCTCACATCAATGCAAGGTTTACAATATGTAACTGACCTGGTTAACTTCTTCCCTGGCCAAAGTGTTCCGTACCACACCTAGCACCTTGTCTGAGGGACATTCCATTAGCACTTTATAGGCCGCTATTCTGATTTCCGAGTCTACCTCCGCATCCTGTAGTAAACTCATCAAGGGAACTCTCTAAAAAAATTATTAATGAATTTTCCATTGCTAGCCTTGTATACACGTCAGTTTCGCTTTGTATTATTCTTTTTATTTCTGTTTCAAGTTTTATATCAAAGGTTATTGAACTTGTTTGGCGAAATATTACTTGGAACGAGTTGACTTGGCGGGAACAACGATATTGCGTTACAACATGAAAGCATATACATTTTTGTAATGAGATTGTGATTATGAAACTTCATAGATTTAAACTACACATTGTAATTACACAGCGTACACCTATCATAATTTCGTTACTTCGCAGAACTTACATCGGAATCACATGGCATACGTCTATATGCTTCAATTGCAGACAGTCTTATCTCTATCGGGTTAGACTTGAGTTTCATACACACTGACAATGTTGGTATCGCGCGTGTGGCATATCCTGCATTTCCAAGTCCTCTCAGTACCATAAGCGTCTGTAAAACAGATACATCTATATGCATATATTATATATATAGCTTGACCTATCAGAGGTCATGTGAATTAATATTTTTGTAATCACTTGTAATAATAGATATTCATCCATCAAGTTCTTTGAAAAGGTCTTGAGGTATCGTTTAGGTAAATAAAAAGATAAAATTATGAATGAAACAAAGACAAGTTATAATTAAGTGTTATACCGAAGTAGGCGTTCGTTTTATTTTTACTTATCGCCATCAATCTTTCATCAAAACTATAATGCATGTATTAATACACCACCGGGCACAATGATTTTGCTTAAATATATTGGAAATCTCAACTGTTGTTGAATGACTGTATAACTTTCGTTTGCTAGTCATAGTTGATTGATAATTAATATGACTAGTTGACCATACAAACATATTTGTATCATCTAAACTACTCGTACTCACAGTTTGCATGTTGTTTTCATTAACTTTGCATCCCTTTGCCATTTTGTTGGTGAATGCTGATATGATAGCTTTAACCATGTCATCTTTCTCACAGTTACCACGATGGAAACAGTAACTGTGCACCAGCGTTCCTACTGACAACAGAGCTTTCTCAGAACTGCTGGCTGAGTTTATCAAAGGCTGCAAATATAAACATAAAATTCATGTAGATATCTTTACACGATCTTTTGAACTGTTTAATGTTTGTTCGATTTCCCTAAACTCACAAAAAAAATCCACTTATGATTCAAGATGTAGCGCATTTTCATGATGGGCAAAATTCGAGATGCATAAAAAGATAATTAAATGGTGCACCAGTTTGTATTCAATACTGACCTTGACCTCTTTAAGCATTTCTTTGGTTGGATTCTTAATGAAGGAAAGTGTTGTAAGCCACATATCAGCCTCCAGTCCAGTAATAACATTACTGGTTATCAGCTCAGTGATCATATGCACCGAAGCACTGGTACCAGTCATAGGAAGAGCATCCAGAAAGTACTTCCTGTAAAAGATCAGTAAGTTTTCTGGGAAAAGCTGACAAACCTGTGCTTTATTACAAATACATGTAGTTAAATGTAAATAGCCTGATAATTAAAGTCAAATATTTACTACAGCTTACATCCTTCAACTACACTGAAAATTGTAACAAAAAGTGGCATTGTCAGCCAAAAGATACAACTATCCATGATCCACAGTTGTCATAATTAACTTTAACATCTTAACACTTGAGATTTTAAAGTCCTGTTAAATAGATGGATCAAGAAGGCATATTATTTGATGTATAAAAAAAGAGTTGTCTAACCTTGTTCTGTATATGTTGTCTTGGCAGATCTTCTGCTCTGTGAGCTTTTTGCTTATATCAGACAATGTATCCACATCGGCGGATTTCATCAAGTACACGAGGTCTGTAAAGAGTCTTGGTGTCTCGGGGCGGACTCCGGACTTTGTTTTCTCACAGATTTCCATGAGTTTGCGTGTTATATCTTTGCGAGTGCGGCCTTCTCCTTCAGCGGCATGTACGTGATCAAACTTCAGGGAAACTCTGGTACTTACAGGCGCTGTTATAAATATTACACTCATTTTGTGTTGTACAGATGTAGTATCTTTTTTGTTTTCGTCATAAAGTGAATCGTATTTTGTAAAAAAAAAAATTAACTTGAGCTTCCTTGAGTAGTACATACATTTAGAGTTATATTAAGTCGGTCTATATTTCACAAGGCGTAAGATTAATGTTTTCAGACCCTTTCTTTTATTTTTGTTTCCAGCTGTTCAAATAGTGCTAATAAAACATCGAGTAGGAAATAATAATCTTATAACCTTACCTGGTGAATTTGTCCCAGTTGTCATGCGGATGTAGGTTAATGTCTGTGTGTTAATTGTTACAGCTCCACTGTCAGATTTGGAGAATGGTCGGAACATATGCTGCTCCGTACACTCTGCACTCTTCAAGAATCCTGCTTGTTTGTCAATCTCGTGCACACAGTTATGGTCACTCTTCAATAATGGCAAAGACTGGATGTCCTGTAAGAATGTGGTTATATATTATAACGTATAGTACATTTGATTACTTTATCAATATACTTTTACATGTATCTTAAGAACTATCGTATAATGGTTAAACAAGAAGAGACCAATTAGATAACGAAATTATCTTACGGATTGGGCACTGTATGGAACTCCTTGGATGGCGGTGTTGTAACCTTGTCTTTCTGTACAACCGAGCAGATTCTTGGATTTGCCAATAGAGGTTTTATACCAGCCTGTCTCACGGACGAAATACTCGGTGTCACACACTCCAGAAACGTCAGTCTGTAATCAAATTGAAATGAACAAGTTTGTACACATGACACTAATGTACATTGTACATGTATACTAAAACAATAGTGCTATAATTGTTTTATAATAGTTGCTTCAACTTATAATGAAACAATTTTTCAAGCCTTTTAACATTACCTACTTGTCCACAGTTGAACCAGTTGAACAGACACATATTTAAAGCCAGTGTGATATAGTCAGTATACACCGGCACATTTCCAAACAAAAGGGGGGACAGAATCTGCTCTGTTAAAAATGAACTCATCGAATGCATTAAACTTTTAGTCTAGATTAATCATGGATGTATCTACCTCAGCAACAGTGCGATTTGTTTCAAAATCGTTCATGTTGTTTTGGATGAGAGAAATCACTCCGCGCTTAGCGTTCATCACCCATGTAGATTCTGGTCCGGTGAGGCAGATGTCGTCTATTCCACCGTCCTGGAAAGACAGACGTACCGGGAACTGCTCTAGTCCGGCCTTAAACTCAGATGTTACTTCTTTCATAAGAGCGTCCACTGGATCGTATTCAGTCAATGTGACGTCAGTCAGCTAAAATTGATATTAAAGTTAAAATGAGCCGTGCTTTGTGAAAACATGCATTTTTCAGGTGTACGGTAATTTAAATAATAACCGGTAACTATAAAAAGTGGAGTAAAAGAGAATATGTATTATGAAAGACTCTCTGATACAGAGCAGTAGGAATTATATTGATAAAAACTGTGCACTTACTGGCTTTTGCACGACTGTACTAAAACACGTTTGCCAGATTTTATTTACCCAACGTATATTGTCTGATAAGTTTAACTACATCAACGATTAAAGATTTTCAAAAATTTATGAGCAGGAAAATCTTTAATACTTACGACATTCGCTGTTTGATTAAATTAAAATTTCTGATACAAAGATTGTATACATGTAATAGTGCGATTTCATCCAAAGATGTAATAGGTCTCGCAATGGTATCATACACGAATACATTTGCTTGGCACTTTTTTCGTGTAGTACTTGCTTAAAATTGGCATTAGTCTGAGGATTTTGATGCGTGAGAATCGAACTTTCTTGTTTGTAGTTGAGAATGGTATTTATGGTCACCATAATTACAAAGCCGTCACTAAAATCTAATAAAATACAAACCCGCATAGTCATTTCACACTTGGAGAGAATTTCCAGTTGAACTGTAGAGGACATATGGAGGGCAGACTTGTCCTCGGACGCCCCCTGGACAGAGGTGCTGATGTCCGAGTCATACTGATAGTAGTAGGTCTTCCCGGTTATATAGTTAAACTTGCCTCTGTCTGTGAACAAATATTGAAAATCACTTTTATATAACCTCTGCAAACCAAAGCCATTAACTGTTAGTTTGTTAAAACGAAGTTCAATAAAGTACAAATACTAGATTATTTTCTATTAGTATTGATTATAGTAGCCATATAGATACCTGTGCATGCTCTGGAGCACCTGTCACTATCAGAAGAAAGCGCAATAGGCCCTGAAAATATAATGGTAAGTGTAAATTATAATTCAACGCTGTTCATAAAATAAAATTCAGGCCATACAGATATATAATATATCAAACTTAAAGTTTAGGCCTTATTCTTTGATATTGCGAAGCTTAATGGACAAGTCAGGTTCCCAACCCAGAGTCCCTGTGATAATGATACACAATTTATATGTCAAAAAACCTGTTTATATATGAAAATTTATTGTTATTTCGTCAAACTATTCAAATGATAGGGAAATGTGTTTGGATGTGAAATATAGATCTAATTTAGTTGTGTGAATTTCGTTCCCACTTTACATTATGATAAAGGTTAGAAAGTGTAACCGTCACAAGTGTAACAGGAAACTGACAGATCTTAAAGCATCTTCTTAGACATTGGTCTGCGGTAAAGTCGACTATAGTCGGTAAACAAAAACATATCTGTACTAAGTACTCTAAGCCAAAGTACCTTCATCAAAGTGAACCAGTGCAAAGTATTTTCTTTATGATTTATACAACATGTACAAGGACAATGTTCAAAGTATAAACTTGCCCTCTCTGTCTTCACACACTTAAGTCTGCACGATTTACCACTCATTTTATTATTAGTTAGATAATTTGCAGTCAGATTAACAGTAACTGTTGCATTATTTCTAAAATGTGTCGAATTAGTGTACAAACGGGTTTTTTCCTGACTAATCGGAGTTTTTTTTATTTCAAATTGTCCACACTCTCCACAAACTTTAAGTTAAATGATGTTTTATGGAATAGTTAGTTGGAAGCACAAATGCGTGTCTCTTTGTTTTTGAATTCGTTGCATAAAATTACAATGTAACAACATGTATCATGCGCAACCTCAGTAATTTGTGATAAACATTTAATGTTAATCTTTAACCAAATTAAAAGCTAACGGGTCATCAGTATTACAAAATAATGTCAAAGATTTAATAAAGATAACCTAATTTTTTATAATGTTTATAGTCCCGGACGACCGTGGGATTTTTCCTCTGGTGAACTCGCCAAGACCCTTGTATGACTCCCATGCATACTGGTACATGTACCTAACACAGTTTGAAAATCTAGGGTGTCTTGTTTAACCTGACTGCAATACCCAGTCATTTTTGTCAAAAGATTATGATGATTTAGGCAAATATAATCTATTTTAAATATTCGTTAAAAACCAAACCCGTATTGTCGTGCTTGTTTTCAAACGCTAGCTGTAATTACAAAGTTATCGTCATTTAGTTATCTGATTGTGAAATATTAATCTTGTATTTATTTCTATGTCATGCCTTTTATTTACTTTAACTAAAAGACCGGTAAACATGTTGATTAATCTATATACATTGTATAACTGTTGTGTGTGTCCCCAATACAGGATGTGGTAACCTGCTATCAGAATATGTTACCAACCCGAGATATCGGCTGATCTATATCATATACAGATAACCAAATCTGCATAACTGTTAGATCTAAATCAACAATGTGATAACTATTATCATTAATGATGACATAATTATTTGAAATTATCTTTGCTATCCCTGGGATACATTTGGGATGGAAAAACTCTAAAGAAACTATTTGGAAAATATCTCGCTCTTTGTCACTTATAGATGCTCTTGTAAAGGTCGTGTCGTATATTAGGGCTTTATCGTTGGTACCGGTTTCCCACATGACCAATGGCACATGTTATTTTAGGTTTCGGAGGAGAGTGCAAGATACAGAAAGCGTCCCAATTCCAGAAGAAACCCCTGGTTCGTACACATGCCAGGAGTATAGCACCAATACATGGGACCTCGGTTTTTAAGTTTCATCCGAAAGACAGCTTGTAATATTAGTTGGTCAGCCCCGGGAATCGAACCCACTACCCCGAAGTTACAAGTTTCGTGCTCTACCGATTGAGCTAACTTGCTGACTAGTAACGGTCGTCGTTGTGATACAAAAATATAAAATATTACACTTCCAACAAATTTCCAGTCGCTGGTGGTTGAAAACGCTTTTTCGTGGATGAAAGGTATACCTCAAAATGTTCTATCACTGTATTATCCGTAAATTCACTATTTCATATATATATATTATTTTTTTGCCAAGCGAAAAACTAAGACAACACATACAAGTCTCGGGAAGCTCTTTTAGATGCCTGCAAATTTTCGAAATATTTTGACAATACAAAACGTACTATGATGAGATAAAAAAGAGGGAAAAGAAATATTATTTATTTAAAAAAATACACAAAAAGCACGTCAAGAATTTTTCGTACAAAAAGTAACAGTTTGATGACAGGGTGTGACGAGAACGAAAAGATGCAAGAACACAATGTAACAACTAGATTAAAGTTTCTGTTCATGTGGCCATAAGTCTATATAACGTTGCACACAAAGAGGCTGTTTCCTTAAACATTAATGCATCTAAAGCCGTGGTTCTAATTTAATCACATTTATGTTAAGGTCGCTCTTCAACTAGAAGAACTGATTTTTGTTCATGTGTAAGGTTTTTCCGCAAATTATATATTGGTTTGATTTTGCGACATCGGACTGAGTGCTTCCATATTTTAAAATACAGTTATTCTGTGTGTCCCCACAACACCACTGCGCCCCATTCCGTTTCACAAGTCAGACAAAAGTTAACCGATACAGTTATATAGAAACACTTTAACTCTATCCTTCTGTCATATTAAAGTGTACAAAAGTCAGATTCTGTAAAAAAAAATGTTAAAACGTTATTAAGGTAAAACAAACACTTACCTGCGCTTGCGGACACAAGCAGGGCGCACACTATAACAAAAACTCGCTCCATCCTGGAGCCTTTCTGTAAAAAAGTTTCCTTTACCCCACTGGTACACAGCATGTAATATAGGACTGATCTAAGTAGCTAACTCAAAACTCTCACACTAACAAAGTGAGGTTAATGCTCAAGCTTTATATAGATGTTGATCTCGTGGGCAATTGACAAAATTTCAAAGTCCATTTGGCCTAATATCTGAATCAGCGCGCAGATGAAAGAAAGAAGTGTACTTTCTTTTTCTAGTTTCATTATCATTTATGACATTATACTGTTCATAAGAGTTATTTTTACATACTTAAATCACCGTAGAACAATACAATTCGTCTGATTAACGTTGAACATAAATAGATGTGCTTGATGCATCAACATGTGCATGGGGTCAAAATAGATCATCGTTGAAACAGTATTGCACAACAAGATGCTAACAAAAAATGAGATACGCCCTGACATCAGAACATTGCTGACATCAGAACATTGCTCATATCAGATTATTACTGACACCCAAATACAGACACCTTTTATTGTTCTTCATTCAATTAAGTGAAAAGACTTTTGTAGCAACAATAAAAGAGCCGTGAACATTCCCTACAGTATTCTGGCCGGATGAAGTACGGCTCTGCGACATACATTTTAAATGGAGTCTCGCATAAAGTACATGTAAATGTAACAACAAGGTTAACTTTTAAACAAGAGGGCAAAGATGGCCCTATGTCGCTCACCTGGCTACCATTGGCTATAAAACAAGGTCATCAAGAGCAGAAAGGGTCAGTTTTGACCTACGGATTCTGATTTGAACAATCATTATAGAGGTCCACTTCATAATGCTATTTTCTTGGTCACTATCGCTTTTAACAGGTCCGCAAAACTAAGTATTGACCTCAAAATTAATCTAAAACTGTATGATATTACATGTTAAATATCTAAGCTTTAGGCCTTGTTGTTTCAGAGAAGATTTTTCTTTTTAAAAAGCCTGTATAAGCGGGGACATAATTTGAACAATCATCCTAAAAGTCCACTAAGCAATGCTACATGCTAAATACCTTAACTCAAGGCCTTGTGGTTTCAACGAAGAACCAGGGTCCTGTATGGAATGGAATTCTTAAACAACATCGATAGAGCTTCATGCAAGAAACATTCCTGACGAGTTTCATCAACATTTGCCCAGAGGTTTCAGAGGAGATGTCGTTTGAAGGAAGTCATTATGGTGGACGGACCTTAGACGGACGGTGGGTGACCTTAATAGCTCTTCCTTGCACTTTGTACAAGATGAGCTAAAAGGCTAGAAAGTGGCTCGCTTGGGTTTTGGTATAATCTGGAAATGGAGGAAAGTAAGGAAGAAAGGAGTGCTAGACTGACTTCATCAGAAGAAATTATGTAAATATAAACTGTGCCACCATTCGCCTTGGTGTCCAGCTTGCACCGACGATGGAAGCACTGTGTTTTGTGTTTTAGAGATGTTGAACTTTTAGGTTGTTTTCGTAGTAAAAATATTCGTAGTAAAACCCTATCGCAATAATGGCTCACTGCATAACGCAAGCGGGCATGAACGGACATGTGCATTGCAATGGGTAGCAACAAGTTCTTATATAATGATTCTTTTCTGATCAGTGACTTTAAATGAAAATTGCCAAGTGTCTAGAAACCCTAATATAACATTGTACAATTATGTACTTGGTAGTAGTAATATTGACCCCTGAGGGTTTTATTCAAGCACGTACATTTGATAACTGGAGCACACTGAAAAGAGAAACCATTCTCTTGAGAGTCACGACATGTACAACTAGACTTAGTTTACCAATGTCCCACTTTAGAATTTAAGTATCTTGGATGGTAGCTGCACTGCATCCTAAACGTATTGCTAGCAAAAATGAACAAGAACCTATTGGCATAAAGATAGGACAGGCGTTTGTCACATTCATCAAGACATGCAACTTCAGGGGAACATCAAATGCTCGTACATTCACCAGCTTTGCAGCAAGACCTATACACAGTTCGACAGAAAAGTGATAGCAAACAAGATTTTATTTGAAGTATTTTAATCCACACATTCTCTGAAGTAATGACCTGAAAATTGGGACTTGCACCTTCAATTTTGGACCTCAAAAAAAATTGCAAATCCCGTTAGCCTGATTCGTGAAGATTGTGCAATATTTAACAACAATGTCTTGTTAATTATCTATTAGTATTTCAAGCATCACTTCAATTTAGTAAACTCCAAGCTATGGAGATCATTCTTTATTACAATATTATCGTCTTTCTTATCATTGTCAAATCTCTGACGTCGGTTTTGTTAATCTCGATTTTCCAAACAGCTCAGTCAGTAAGAACAAACTTCGAAAGTGTTTTAGAGGTCCTATTATTCAAAACCACCAGCAAGAAAAGTTTATTTTCTCCAAAATACGGGAAGATTGGAACTATTGTCCTGGCTATCGGAAACGATTCGTGCGGCTATGTGACATTGACAAAATAATGTATCATTCGTTCCAGTTTTGTAACAAGGGCATTCAGTTAGACCGAGCCTTGTTGTGTTATCATCTTGCAGTTTGATAACATCCACTAAAGTGAAAAGTTATCTTTGATGACATGAGATGTGATGCAGCTATAACACTTTAACGTTTTGTAAAGTGGTGATACTTGAACGTTTTGTATCTAGAAATTAAAATTTCAACAAGCTTTATACATTTGATTTTAATCTCTCTTTAAAGGCTTGTACTATTCGTGTATATACTTAGCCTTTCACTTATACTTACTGTATAGTGTACAGTAAAACTTGCACGTCTAAATACCGTGCTTGTTTATTGTATTTTGCGGACTTGATTGACTTCTAGATCTACAACTGATGCTGTCAACTGATGCTGTCAACTGATGCTGTCAAACGTTACTACATCATATTTGTATTTCATTAATATGCGATGTGTTTGTTACTAAATTCAAACTATTTTTTTTTAAATGCCATGCTATATCATAGTCAAGGAAGATGCTTAAAATTCAATGAATGCTTTGAAAACATGAAAGATAAAACTTATACTGAATTATTGTTCTCCTAAACAGAGAGCAATGAAAATAAACCTTTAAAAATTGGATAGTCAAATCGATTTAAGTGCATGCAAATTTATTCAACAGAAATAAAACCATTAAACTGATCACGTTATTTCATGTTTAACTTTTGTTGATATTCTAAGAATATAACAAAGTCGTAAATGTCGATGGTCACTTTGAAGGGTAACATCACGTTAAAAAGTTGTTGTTGTTTTTTTTTTTTTTTGGGGGGGGGGTTGTTTTTTTTCGGGTTTTTTTCTTGTCATTGTTGTTTTGTTTTACTGTTGTTTTTGTTAGGTTTTTTTTTTATTCCGCTATTAAGACCACCTGGTATTAAGACCGCCCTCGATATTAAGACAAGTCATTTTAGAACTAAACGCTCAATTTCATAGAAAACGGTCTAGCTAACAAGTCCGATCCATTAATAAAACCACTTTTTACTGGTACGAAGGGTGGTCTCAATACAGGAACTTTTATTACTGTATTCATATTATACAGTTTGTAAGAGATCTACTGTATTTTTGTAATTGTTATATTCGAACATTGCGGGAAGAAGTATTACCAGACTAGCATTATAACAAGGATACATTTTAAAGCAGGTGTCAGAGAACCTGAAATCTTTGTTCGAAATAATTCTTTAAACCAACAAAAACGTCAATTAAATGTCAAACTGTGTCTTCACGTGCGAAAGATCAGTGCATTTTTCGAAAAATATTTTTAAAATCGAGGCTAAATATAGTACAATCGAAATTACGAGAAAGGTCATCCGAGTTGCTCTATTTCCGTTAGTAGGGCATTCACTTATACCGTACCTTGTCCTTTTATCTATGATATCATAGTATCTTGCATCTGATAACGTTTGAATATATATGTGATGTCATAAATGATACATACAAAGATTACTACAATAGTATACATGTTTATCATATTCAACAATTGACATTCGCGAATGGTATTTCAGCATTCGCAAATGTCGAGCAGACCAGGTCAACAATCGTCATTCGCTGAAGCATTCGC
>JAUMHA010057766.1:0-19262 GCA_032359765.1 Saxidomus gigantea
CACCAGGTATTCGTAAAATCCATTTTGAATAACCCGTTTATTTTTATATACATTTATATATAAAACATTTCGGGACCGAATATTGTCTTCGAATTACACCAGGTATACGAATAATAGGTTGTTGAATAATCGGGGTGGAACTGTACATGTACATGAATTTGTATCTTAATTGGTGTAAAATTGATTGATTTACAGTACTCTTTTGTATAAATGTTTTAAAAAAGCCCTGCAATATTTCATAAACAGGGGAGCATGTGGGGAAGTGAGACTGGCATTTTCAAAGGGGTCATGTGATAGATTTGCTGTTAAAATCATCACAAAGAAGAAATTCTCCACTGGTGGCCGGCATGCTGTGGTAAGTGCAGACATTTTGGGGCTTTCGCTCAGCCAGTTCTCTCTTGTGTTAACACTAAGACGGTGTACTGTTCTACTCTATGCACATATAAAGTGAAGTACAACTGTCTTATCCATGACATTTACATAGTCTGCTAAAAATACACAATTTACTGGTGTACAGAAAAAAACTGACTTCTAGACTAATACTATAATTGGGTTATTTTCACATTCATAAAATTTCGTGATTTGTGAGCAGACAGGCTAAATTGCAAAATTAATATTTGTGAAAGGAGAATTCTCTACGGTTATTGACAATCTAGTTAAATGAATCTTTCACAAGATTTTTAAATTAGCAATTGGGATATTTGCGCAAATTAAATAATCTTGAACATTACCTATATTTACAGTATGGTTAAAAAACAATTGAAAGAGTTAATCCGTAGATACAAAAATGATTGAAAAGTAAAATTTTGTTAAAATGAAGACGTGAATACCTGGTATTAGTTGTTGGTACTTGAATTAGTTGTTGGTACTTGAATGAATGACGTAAGCATTGACTTCCTGAAATTAAGTATTTACACAGGTGTACAATTAAAACCCAATCATATCATGTGAACGTATGTGTATGATATTTGTATTTCAGAATTTAAGTAAACAAGTGATGAGTGAAGTGAAGATCTTGAAAGCATTAAAACATGTAAGTCTCTACTTTTTTCTTGTTGTTTTGCAAATTTTCTTTAACACACCTTTAGATGATATGATTAAGTGTTGTCAAATTGAAAGATGGTTCAGTTTAGTTCAGAAATGTACCAGTGTAAGGGTCGGTTGTATTATTTAAGTATGTATGAAAACTGTAGAAGAAATCAGAACTTTGTAAAACACTGTTTCTGTGTTACAATACATGTATATGATATGCACAGCTGTGTAATTTATCATGAAACATTTAAGCTTGTTTTATAACCATTACTTGAAAATTAAGATACCCTGCCATATAAATGTGAGAATTTTATTGTAAGTTATCTATGAGCATGGAAACATGTGCATGTAACCCTGTACAAGAAAGTAAAGCTGGTTTATTCAGGTCTCCATTTTAACATGTATGTAAAACTATGTAATTCAGTTATCGGTATATCACTACATGCTATATTGGGCAATAACTGTCAATGATGAATTCAAGCATGAATATATTTAAATATATGAATGTATTAAACATGCAAGTCTGTATTCAAACATGTGAGTATATATTTAAATGTTGTAAGTAAGACATTCAAAGGAACACCTGGAAACGCAAAGAAATAACTTTTATGGTGTAAAGATATTATAGAGATATATTATAAAGGAAATTGCAAAAGTGAAAAATTAAAAGTTTCAAAGTAGTTATGATACAATATTATTGTGTCATCATTTTTGCATAGGAGACTGTCTATCAAGTGAAAGAATCAATACA
The DNA here is from genome assembly GCA_032359765.1 of Saxidomus gigantea. Lineage (NCBI taxonomy): Eukaryota > Metazoa > Mollusca > Bivalvia > Venerida > Veneridae > Saxidomus > Saxidomus gigantea. Next base: position 1,784 of record JAUMHA010057766.1, read on the forward strand.
TTTCAAGCCAGTTGATCCTTTGGATATCATAGAGAAGTGGGAAGTTTTGCAGACTGAATTGCTTCAGTCAACTTATCAAGGATTGTAGATTTATTCTCTTGGGCTCAGTTATTTAGAGCAGAATCTTTATGAAGATTTGGTAATAAGCTTGTGTAGCGGGGGTTGCAAATTTTAAGGAATTTGTTGGAAGAGTTTTTGGGTCTTTTTAAAACAGGTTATGTCAAAGAAATATATTAAGCGAAGGCAATAAAGTAAGCAACAACTGTCAGATAGATTAGCAAGTGGGGACATCTGATCGCTAAATGGCCGGTTTGTTTGGCAGCCTTTAGTCAATACTTTTATTGTTTACTTTTTAATGCAGTTTTACTTCATTCGTTCATTCGACCTGATTGGGTGGAGCTGACATGTGATATAGACACCTTTATCCATTTTATTATTATGGAAATATGATATGATGATCACATAGAATAGTATACAATGATCTGACAATAGTTTTAACATAAAACTACATTACATACTGAAATCATGATGAAATTCTAATTAGACTGTTACATAGGCAAACATTTTCTTGTTAAAATTTTAAAAATCAAATTTAGGAAAATTTGTTACAGATTGTGAAAGTTTTCTTTTTTTTCTAATTTCAGCCATGTATTATAGGAATAGAAGATGTAATAGACACACCTGAAGTTTTATATATTGTTCTAGAGTTGTAAGTACAGTGTTCTAGAAATAACTTCCATTTACTTTACAATTACAACTAGTTTTGCAGTGGACTGCTGCAATGAATAATGAAACCTTTGATTTTCATAAGTGAAAAATTTGTTTGCCTTGATGAAGAAGATCAGTACAGTCCGACTTCGGTTATCTTGATTTTTCGATATCTCGACTGGATTTTCTCGGTCCCGATTTTTTCCCTTGTTCTATATAAATCAACTAGGGATATATCTCGATTTGTTTATCTCGATTTTTTCGATATCTCGACTAAATCTTTGATCCCCAACTATGAAATTTGCTCTATTTTTACATCCGATATCTCAATTTGATATTTATCACCTGCCAAACAAGGTGCGAAAAGCTGCACGTGATTGTATTCGCTCAATTGTCGTCTGCTGGCAGAGATGAGAAACTATTTACTCTGTGATTCGGTTAACGATCCAAAATTGATAATTGTTTGTTTGCGACGTAAGCTGTGTAATAAAAATTATGCGGAATGGGTAATTTGTATTGAATTGTGTCATATCTTTGAATTTTCTTTGCATTTATAAACAGCAAGAAATGAAGATTCTGTCAATTATAAATCGTGTCTTCAATACATACACATTAGACAGATAACATCTTGATATTGAAAAAAACCGGAAGAGTCATGTTGGAGGGCGGAAGTCATGAACTCGTCCGAGCGCCAGTCGAACAATGATGAGAAGGGCCCGGTAACCAACCCGGGATTATATCTGGCAAACGCTGAGAGTTTTGGAGGACCGGGGGGGTGGGGTCCAATCTTTCGGCATGGGGGTGCAAGGCAACATGAAGCAGATTAATTGAACATTTAGTTGATTTAAACCTACGAGCTAGTTTCGTTTCACAACCTGTGTATTACACAGATCATAAGATGGTAGAAAGAAGCAAATGTCTTTCTATCAACAATTATCATCCTTACCCCCATCCCCTATCGAGCATATTTTATCAAACTTCGGTTATCTCGATTTTTCGTTATCTCGACTTATTTTCTTTGGTCGCAAAAAAATCGAGATAACGAGAGTCGACTGATACAAATATTAAGATTGTTATGTTTGCACTTGTTAAGAACAATGTTACCAAGGATTACAAAGATATGAGGAAATTACCTTGGAATTTAACATGATCATGATGCACAAGGAAATTGATCTGAAAGATTAACGAGATGTATTAAAAATTGTCCAGACATTTTACAGCAATGTATTAGAGTAGTTAATAAAAATGCATTAATTGTTTCATTGTAGAGTTGAAGGTGGTGAATTGTTTGATAAAGTAGTCAGTATAAGTCAATATGATGAGCCAACTGCTAAAGTATTGTTCTACCAGATGGTTCTAGCTTGTAAAGTAAGTCAAGTTTTTGTATAGAAATAATTCAATATGTTTTCACAATGTCATGTAAGGTGGAAATAAACCACTGTAGACATCACTCATAATTGTGTAAATTTGTTATCACTACTTGTGTTCATTTGCAGAAAAATAATTTTTTTTACAATTTTCATTTCATAGTTTTTTATTCAGATGTATTCAATGTATGCACCTGTGATGTTTTCTTGTTTTTATTTCAGTATTTACATGATCAGGGTATTACACATAGGGATCTGAAAGTAAGTAAATACTATCTAGACTTTTTATGACCTGAGAGTTAGTCATGTAGTACTACAGTAACTGCAATAGTTGTCTTTATGTTTGTCTGTTTTCTCAAAGTGTGATTTTATCATTACTTTGTTTCTGCTTGTTGGATTTCAATCGAAATTCTATGAATTTTAGACCAGTTTGAAAAGAGGTGCTGTGCTCAACACTCAGACTCACTCAGGTACTGAAATCAAAGGTCAAGGTCTCTCTTATTCTAAAGCCAGTCTTTTGGTTGAAATTTTTATGCCCCCACTTAAGTTTCCTTTTCTTTCATTTCTGCTGAATAAGAGAACCGTATAAAGTTTGGCTTTTTAAAGGGACATGACTTATTACAAGACACATTCTACTCTTTGAAACAAATAAAATAGAGGTACCTGCTCATCTTTGACATGGTATTTGTGGCTCTGTTTGCTTTGTAACTGTCTAATAAGATTATTATTCACCAAAATAGATTCATATTTACCATAATCGTTTATTTTCTTTCAGCCTGAAAATATTTTATTATCCACTGATGATAAAGAGACATTAATAAAGATAACAGATTTTGGTCTGTCAAAGTTTGTGGATGCTGGGTCATTAATGCAGACATTTTGTGGCACACCAACTTACCTTGCTCCAGAGATCCTGGTCACAGCTGGGTCTGGTGCCTACACCAAGGCTATAGATGCATGGAGTCTCGGAGTCATACTGTTCATCTGGTAGGGGTTGAATTGTTTGTATAATCTTTTTCATGCTTGTAGTGGGCCTGTATATTTCATAAAATCCTTCAAACATGCAGCATACCCCAATTTGCTGAGGCAACAGGCTAGTTTCATTTGGCTTCTATGTAAACTTGGCATGCCATGAGGGAGGCTGCTTTGGTGAGACAAAGAAACATTTGGTAGAATGGATTTTATACAGGCAATCATGGGAAATCTGAGAAATACTTATCCAGTTGCCCACAGCTTAATGGGGTATACTGTATCCTTGTCAGATCTAATGAAACATATAGACCCAGTATTTGAGATGGAATACTCTATACAGCTGAACCTGTGATATTTTATAACACAGTAGTAATAAGTTTCCTAAGGACCACAGGGTCCAAGGTTTGATTCCCATTAGTGCCTTACAATGCTTTTGAGAATATAGAAATTAGTAAAGCACTGGTAGTTTTACTACATTTTTACTATTTTATTATTTGTGTCCTTGTTCATCTTCAAAACTCACGAAAAGTTTCTGTGTTGTCAGAGCTATCCATTTTCAACAAAAGAAATATAACAGATGTAACTTATCCATTAATGACTGATAATTCCTTATTTTGTGTTAACAGTTTAGCAGGATATCCGCCGTTCTCAGATGAGAGGAAGGACATGGACTTACCTAAACAGATCATGGGTGGTCATTATACATTTCCTAAACAGTACTGGAAGGGTGTGTCAGAGGATGGTAAGACAGCTTTGAAAAACTTCCTTCTTCTACAATCTGCCTCCTTAGTAAAGTGACGGTAGGCATAAAGTTTTAAAGTGTATGTTTATGTTTACTTCGGAAAAAAAAAGTCATCAGTATCAAAAAAGACAGGATAATAACGCATTTGCTGATAGTTTGACAAATCATGTTGATTGTACAGAAAAGACAAAGATGCTGTCCTTGTACTGCCTCAGTAGCATCTATGTTGTATACCTACTGTACCTTGAATTAACTCCATGCCAAAGGTCAAAGTAAGGTCATACCACTCAGAGATTGTTTGTTTGTAATTGTGCTTATTGGGTCCACCATCCTCTCTAAAGAGGCTATCATCGGTACGACCCGACCACTCCGAGATCTTTAATAGAGCATGTATTTATACTTTACTACTGCAGCTATAGACTTGATCAAGAAGATGATGACAGTGGATGCCAAGAAGAGAATAACACTTGCTGATGCTCTCACACATCCCTGGTTCAAGGTAATCAGAGTCTTGTCTTTGCTGAGTTGAAACCTGTAACCTCTCACTGATTGAGAAAGCATTAAAAAAATGCACTGATTTGCTTGATTTGTATAAAGTCAGCAACTTTAAATTGAGAATGTGCTGCCAGATTAAACATGTTTATGTAATTTCTATCTACAGTCAAACTTGTGTACATAGACAGCCAACAGGGTCTTGGTGTTTGGGTGGTCTTTGTTTACAGTTATTTTTACTAAAGCCGAGTAGTTCACGGTTTTCTCCCAGCTTGTCTTTATTTGCAGGGTGGTCTTTATTCAGAGGTAGTCTTTAACACAAGTTTGACAAGCTTTGAATTTTTAACATTTAGTCGTTATCGTTTGTATATTTGCCGCAGCATCATTTGTTCAGTACTGTTCAACAGATTTTATACTTTGACCCCTGTACTAATTACACATTATATCAATTAGTTGATTGGTGTTTCAGGATGATGAAATGAAAGCCCAAGCTAATGCCCTGATGTATCCAGAGAAGGTTAACATGGGACCTCCCACAGCTGTTGTAAGTTCTTATTAGGCTTAATTCTGACAGTACCACTTTCACATTGTCTCTTTCTTCAAGGTCGATTCCATCTGAAAGAGCTGATAGTAAATTAACCATACCCCTACTTGTGGCAAGTGATTTTGCATTTGCAATGAATGTAGATCATGATGAGCCAGCTCATTTGTATAGTGTGATCATGATCTGCACTGTTTGCTATTTCGTCAGTAAATTTTCAGTTGGAACAATTAATGGTTCTGTCCAAGTTGAAAGATAAACATGTCTATTAGAAATAAGCATGGTATGGGTTAAAGCTTCTTGTTTTGTTTTTACTAGCCCAAGAAAAGGTCTGGAGATTCGTTCACAGGAGAGGGACCTGCAGCTAAAAGAAAGACTTCATCTGATACAGCATCCCCACCCACCACACCAACAGTCTAGACTCTGAAGACCAGATGGAAGATATAACATAGTTATGAAATTGTAGAGAGCAGCCAACTACTGCCTGATATATCATACATGTTCACCTAGTGTTGGTAGATATTTGCTGTTGTTTGGTGATGTACTACAGAACAACATCGACCAGGAGATATTGTGGGGAAAAAACATTTCATAAACTTGTATATTTCCTTCACAGTCAATTTACATGACCACATGTTTTAATGGAAAACAAAATGGCAGACAGTGTGTGTAAAGATAAGTTGTAGTGTCTGTACAGGGTATATACTGGTAGACAGATTTGTGAAACTGAAAGTTCTGTGGTAACAGCTATATCTGTGATCACGTAGACCTTGCAGTCTTACCACTTGTACTTTTTCAGGTCCATATTTTCATTAATCAATCATTACTAGTGTGGTCTTGAATAAGCAGGTAGATCAAAATGCTGTAATCAGCTTGGTAATCAGCTGGTAATCAAATCTGGCAAGTAAAAGCAGGAATTTGGCCTGAAAATAGTCAAGTTTGACAGAAAAGGCTTAAACATACTAAAATATTTTAGTTTTGTCTAAGGTCTGGGTACTGGCTTTCTTGATTTTGAATTTTGTAATAAAACATTAAGGAACTGGGGGCTTTTAATTTTTGTTTTTGTTTAAATGCTTTGATTAGGAAAAAGTTTTTATTTTCTTAGACAAAACAGATTGGTGAAATATTTGGTAAAGTGGTTTGAGGTAGTGTTCGATTGTTGATCCAGAGGGAACTACCTTTAAATAAAAGTAATGACACCTTAGTTATTTATGCTGAAGTTGTTTGCTTTGCATGGTTATATAAATTGTTTTACTAATTAAGGCACCCAGTCCTAATTGTATTTCTATAACTTTCTTCATGGATTACCATTCTTCAGTACAACTGTTTTCCTTAAAGGAAGGATTTTTAGATAATCGGGTATAAAATTTGTGTGTTGAAATGTGGTCATTTCATTATAAATAATATAGTACAAAGTTAATTACCAGTCAGATGAGCAAACTATCTAACTGCTGTTGTTCAAGAGATGTGAAAGTATTAAAATGAAATCCTCTATTTGTTTTTAACATTAGTGAAAAGGTGAAATAGACATTAAAAGACACTAACATATTGGCGGCCACTCTACCTCTTTGACGTCCCTGTGTTTTACAAAGGTGTAATATGCAAAGCTTTTATGTGAAGAGAGGTATTCAATTGATCAAAGTTGAGGAACAATGTGACTGGAATTTTATACAATCATTTGGGACCATTTTTGTGTCGCTCTTTCTCCACTGGAAGTTTTGGGACAAAGGAAGTATGTGTGCTCTGTTGATGGGTTGTTTTCATGTAAAAACTATGATTTCAATAAAATTTGCCGTAGAGCTCTATGTAATAAAGTACAGGTAAAGTTGGATGTTCATTACAATATACATATTGTAAAGTTTGTTACAGTCAAACTTAACTTTAAGTTTTTGACCAAATGTTAGTTTCCAGCCAGTTACTCCTGACAGTGTTAATGGATTGGAATGTTTTTGGTGCTGAGGTGATTGCTAGTAAAATAGACACACCAGATTTCTTTTGTGCTGTAATACTGTGATACTCCAAGTCCCTTATCTCTCACTGTAGCTACTTACAATATATCCCCTAGCTACAGGAAGGGTTTTTACAGGGACCAGCCTCTCAAATTTGATTTTGGAGAACATCCTACATCAAGCTCAATAGAGCTACCTCAGAGTTACCTGCTCCTGTAGGCAATACTTCCACTTCCATTGAATTCCTTTCCACAATAGTTACTTTATGTAATACTATATTTCATTATTGTTATTGAGGCATTAGGTATGTGTTAGAATTTCGATAGTTTACACGTTATGTAAATACTCATTGTGTTGTTTACACTGTACAGGAATCAGAGTATGTACGAAACATTGTCTTCACTTTCACCATAGCATTTATCAAGTGTTCATGTTCATTTCAAAAGACGTCTAGAATTTGGTTAATTTACACCAACTTACATTAAGGTTTGGTTGTGAAGAGAGATTGAAGGAAGATAGGTTGAAGCTTATCAAGCCACTTTTTAATTATAATCATTTACCTGTGTTATATTTTTATTTATAACATGTTTGAAGAACAAGGAGTTATCTCATATATATGTAAACCTTTTTTCTCCAATCATGCTTTCGTCGATTCATTTAACAATTTTTAGCATACAAGATTTACTCGGACCACTTTAACCCTTACCTTGCAGGGGATTCTGTCTTTGCTACCAGTGCAGATCATGATCTGTTTGCTATTCAATCAGTCAATTTTCAAAAAGCACTGCTTTGAACCACAAACAGGACTGTTCAGATTTAAAGATTGACAAAATTAAGTTGAACAAAGGTTAATACAGGTTACTTGTCCATTTTACTTTGTTTCCTTTTACCCTGGTATATTTGTAACATGTTGTATAGGGATTTTATACTGTTGATAACTTTTCTACACTAAATCTAAGAGTATTTTGATATATATATATGTGTATATATTTTGTGTTGAAGCTGTGCTTCAGGCTATATCTGTGTAATTATTTTTCATGTTTTTGACAAACATTTCTGAGTTTTTCTTTATTGTGACCTGCTCTTGTGTTTCTGCTCTATCACAAAATGATCTTCACCAAATTATATTTGCTTAAAAAAAAATCTCCATTTTGCATACAGAATTGTTGAATTGCATTGACACAATTACTAGAATATTATGTCTTTTTTATGAGGTGAAGATTCACGACTTTTGTTTGGAAAGATTGTATCAAGCTTATGTTTTACTTTAAATAGTATTTCAAATAATTTTGTTTCAGGTGTTCGACCAATCATTTTCCTTGTTACATGTTGGTTTGACTTGAAACAATCTAGCATGTTTGTTGAATCATTTATTAATGTATTGTCATGCGACTTATCATGATTCCTTTCTTACTTACATGTTATCTAGGTATACCACCTGACTCTTTTCAGTTCTAAAGTAAAAAGTTACAAGAGTCAAACAACTATGTGACACCTTGTATTCACATCTTTCTAAATCATGATGGTACAGTGTGTTAATTTTGTAACTAACAGTTTTCTGTTGTGTTTTTCTAACTACAAAGTAATACTTTTTTTATTCATTTTAAAACAAGAAATTTGTTTCAGTGCTATTTCTTGTCAGTAAAAAGGCAATTTCTTAAATTGTAAATCAAGTTCTGTATTGGAAGCAGTCCTGTTAAACACAGTTGTCAAATAACAAGTGAAAACTTACAGCTGTAAACAGTAAGGTCACATTGTTCTTTTGGAGTATAGAATCGCTCCATTGGAAAGTTATGTTTGGTTGTTGCTAAATATTGTGTAAAGGGCTAGACAAGTGTTTATATACAAACATTGAGTTACTAGTACTTCAGATTGATGTCAGGAAAACTGTGGCATTTAATTTGTACTGCATGTGAAAATACCGAGACATTTTTGATACCCGGTGAAGTAAATAATTTTGCCATTAGCCGATTCTTCATCAGTTCTTTTAACAATTAACATACAACATACTGATCCTGTATAGAAATGACCATATACGTTACAGAGTTTAGAGACTTTTGTTACTGATTTTGTGCATGAATTCTGTATTATGCCATATCAACCAGATTTGATATTCTTGCTTTGAATGTTATATTTGGGTAAAATGTGATTCCTGTACCCTTACCTGGTTAGCTGCCTTTGTGTCCAGTGATTGGCCTATACATCCATGCAGTCTGATCATGATCTGCATCAGTCATAATACAGACAGTAAATATTGAGTGAGCACCCCTCTGACAAATAATGGTACTATACAAATTAAAAGATGGACACACCCTTTTGAGGAATTCAGCATAGTCAGGACAGTGGAACTCAGATTAGGGATATAGGGCCATCATGACACTCTTGATTTATTAGTTCACTTGAATTTGTCAGAACACAAAGACTTTTTCTTTTTTATCTAGAACGTTACTTTATTGCCCTCGCACATTTTGTAATCAATTGCACTTGCCAGTATAGTTTGCACAGTTGAAAGTCTTAGTCTCACTGTACTTACAATACTAAAATCCTAGGCAGCACGTTTTTATTTATGAAATAACATCCTTTCCAGCAGTGTTTATCGTATAATAAACAATGATTTGGAGTCTGATTCGCAGTAATTAACCAGGAAGGCCAGAGGTCCGAGTGGTTTATAACTGCACATCAGGAACACAGAGTTGTTTATTAGACAATAACAATGCTGAAAAGGATGTTATGATTCTAACATGACATTACAAAAAGTGAATAAATGCAAAACATTATTTTCTATGCTGATATTTATTTAACCTCGTGCGGCACAATATGACATCATATTGACGGCATATCGTTTCACGCGTTGTTTATGGCATAATAAAACAAAATTGTAAATAGAGACATAATCGTGAGTCATGTTAGATTTGTGTATAGTTGTCCCGACAAGATGTTGAAAGGGTCATAATACATGGTAGGATTTTACATTTCTGCGTTTATGAATAGTATGTAATGGACATTCTTGCTGAAAGGAATGCTGATGAAAAATGTCTAGATGTTTTTAACTACATGAATAAACATGTGAAACAATTTCGTTGTTAGTTTTTCATAAGAGTCGAATAACAAATATATAGCAACACCTAAAAAGATGGTTGAACTAACATTCAACATGGCCTAAAGTTTACCTAAAGTGCCAGAGTGAGCTACTGGGGATCGCTTGACGTCCGGTGTATGTTCACATTTTCCTTCAAACAACACCTCTTAAACCACTAGGCCAATATTATTGAAACTTTGCAGGGATTTCCCTTGCATGAAGCTCTATTGTTTCTTGCTCAATTAATTCCATTCCATGCAAATCTCTGGTTGCCATGGCAACATAACGAAAAAACTTAAAATCTTCTCACAAAACAGGAAGGCCGAGAGCTTTGATATTTGGCAAGTTGCATTGCCTAGTGAACCTCTACCAAGATATTTCAAATTATTACCCCCTGGTTCAAATTGACCCAGCCCAGAATCACAAGGCCTAGACCTTAGATGTTAAGCATGTGGCATTGCCTAGCGCACCTCTTCCAAGTTCCCCCCCCGAGTCAAAATTGAGCCAGCTGGGGGTCACTTCATATTACATACTAGGTGTATGGAGGGAAAACTTCTCTGAAACTTGAAGACCTTTAGCTTAGATATTCGTCAAGTGGCATTGCCTAGTGGAAGTCTACCAAGATTGTTCAAATTATGACCCCGGGTCAAAATTACCCCTGGTGTCACTGGATTTTATATTGGTTTACTATATAGGAAAAAACTTGAAAAACCTTCATCTCAGTAACCATAAGGCATAGAGCTTACATACCATGTATTTGGTATATTACCTTGCCTAACTGACCTCTACCTAGATTGCTTATAGAGGGAAAACTTCTTGTCTAGAACCACTTGAGCTTGGATGTTGGGAATGTAGCATTTTGTAGTGGTCCTCTACAAAGATTGTTTAAAACCAGAACCTGAAGGTCAAAATAAAGAGCATGTTAATTCAGGAGCAGATGTAAAGACAAGAAGGCCATGATGGTCCTATATTGCTCACCTGAGAACCACTGCTCCAAAAGACAAGAAGTAGGTCAAAAGGTCATGCTCGGCAAAGGACAATTTTGTAATATGCTTGCATATAGCTGTACATACAGTCAAAATTCTATTGCTGTACCTTCAAACACAAAGAGGAGGGCCAAAAGGTCAATATCAATGTACACAGTGACTTAATTTTTGACACCATTTTACAGAGTTAAGAATCTTTATCTACTGTAGAGTTTATCAAGAAACATTCCGACCAAGTTTCAGGATGATTGAAAGCAAAATGAGGCTTCTAGAGCGTTCTCAATGTTTTTCTATGATTTGACCTGGTGACCTAGTTTTTGATCCCATGTGACATTCAGAATAGTTTTCAAGATAATTGGGTATAAAATGTAGATTTTACACTGTTAATTGTGTTTTTCTACAACTTGACCAGGTGACCTAGTTTTTAACTCCACATGACCCAGTTTCCAACATGGCATATAGATCAGAGATATTAAGGGTAAAATGTGGCCTCCAGTGTTTGCAAGGTTTTTCTATTATTTGACCTAGTAACCCAGTTTTAAATTTGACCTAAAGTTCATTGAGACAATCTAATGTTCAGGATGATTGGTTGCAAAAAGTTGCTTGTATCCTAGTTTTTGACTGTTCATGACCTTGTTTCCAACTTGAACCAGAGTTTATAAAGACAAACATCCTGACCGATTTTCAGGATGATTGGGTGACTGAATGTGAAATATGGGCACTAGAGTGTTCACAAGGTTTTTCTGTTATTTGAGCGGGTCACCTAGCTTTTGACCACACATGACCCATTTTCTATCCTGAGCAAGAGTTTTATCAAGACCACAGGTACACAAGGTAAGGAATTTTCAAAATAATTTCCCCCCCAAAAGTGACAGTGAAATAATTATATACATGTACCCTGTCGCGATTTTTTTTGGGAATTATTTTGAAAATTCCTCAGCCTGTGTGCCTTTGAACAAGACAAGCTTTCCGACCACCAACGGAAAAAGTGACTTGGTGTGATCACAAGACAATTGTAGTTGGATGGATGATGGATATCCAGCAATCCTAGTATCTCACCATGAGCACTTCATGCTTACGTGAGCTAAAAATATGAACCAAGATTAATCATTTGCAATTTTTTTTATTTCACCTTCAAAGAAAACAAGAACAAAAATAGTGGTATACAATGACAATATATAAAATGTTAAGCTTCAAAATATTGTGCTAGATTTTTTTTCTACAATTAACTCTTCAAGGTTTGATACTCTTTTCCTCACCCAAGTCATATACATGTATAGCTCACCTGAGTCCTATCTTGCCCAAAGCAACATCATTCTGTATCATATAAGATGAAGCATAATAATTCAAACAAACCTTATGTAACGGAATCGGGTGGATTTTAATGTTGACTATATGTAAAGGTTACCTCCACTTAATTTTTACACCCTTTGCAAACATAGAGAAAATGTTTTGGAAAGTTCCAGTCTGAGATAATTATATACTAGACACAAATAATTGGTCTTCTGTTAGAAAATACATCTTCTATTACTTTGAATCCCATTGAACAGTTGGCAATTTTATTTTACGGGTGCCGGTTACACCTATCGTGTAATTTTAGCATCTCTGTTTGTGTCAACTTATGACCACTGTTTTCATAGAAGATTTTGAAAGTTTTTATTTATAATGTAAGTGATAACATGAGGAATATGCTCTTAAGACTACCAGTATCATTTCTGTTAACCATAATTAAAACAAGAGGGCCACAACCCAAAAGAGAAAGGGGTCACATTTGTACTGTGTCTGAAATTTTTATCATATACATGTATTCCTACTGAAGTTTGATGTCATTTACAGAAAGAACTTTACTTGGTGATCTATTAAGTCATTTTTCAATGACGGTGCAACATCACAATACTGACAGGAAGAGAAATTTTACTCACCAAGCAAACAAAGACTGATAGTCACAGATGAACAGAAGGCAGATTGGTTAAAACAGGAAATGAAAATTACATGGTTATAAAAATTAATGTTTAAGGAATTTGCATGATTTGCTTGAGAGTATGAAAATAAGTACTCAATACATAATGTGTTATATACACAGAAATGGTCTAAAAGACATCTTGGTGGAGGACATGAATGGATAGTCACACTAGAAAATGAAGATTTAAAAACGTCACCTAAATAACAACTGATGACTTTGGCTACATACAATCACAGCTTTACCAAGTTCACCCAGAGCATGAAGATGGGGGGAAAAAGCCATAAGAAAATATAATTTCAAAGGAGGTTGGCTCCACAAAATACAGTTTGACCAGAGGACAGCTTGGGCTGTTCAACAAATGAACAGATCAAGGCAGCAGAGCCAGCAACACGTGTTTGGATATAACATATTATGTACACATATTAGAACAGTTTTATTATTGACTGGTTTAAGTATTCAATTATACATGTAATTAAACAATGACATATTTACAGGTGTACATAATGACAGCTTACTTGTGGTATGTTTTGTGCAGCTTGTGATTAAATAAATATTTATCATAACAGGAACGGTTTGTGCATTTTCAGGATTACAACACTGGGTATCATGCAGGAAATCAATCTCCAATGCCTCAATACCATTCCCAAATGAATCTAGCAGTTACTAATTCAGATTTCTGACATCAAGATATTTCAGTAACACCATTTAAGGTTTTAGGCATTGCATGCGTAATTTTACAATAGTTGTTTTACATTAAAACGACACTTCAATATGTATTATTGCAATTGAATTTGGAATATGAGAAATTGCATAATTATTGGCATGTATTTTTGAGAGTTATTTCCTTGGTGTCAACCTGGTTTGTGGTACAGCTAAACAATATAGTAGGCCAAGTAACCAACTGTGGAGTATGTTTGTTGTATTACTTGTTGTATGCATTTTAAATTTTTTCTAGAATTTGTTTACCATTCAGAATGAAGTACCAAGAGAAGATCAACTTTAAAGGAATTATACAAAGGTAAGTCTTCATATATTCATTACTTATGGTGTGTTATGTATTTTGAAATATCAGTTAATTTTTAGTAGTACTATTGAATTGTTCATATTTATGAATAAAGTAGACAGTGTCTTAAGAAGTCTCACTTAACATCATCTCTAATTAGCATATGACTCAAGGCAATACTATATTAGAAAGGCTCAGCTTTTAAGGAGATATTAAATTCTAAATGTAAATTAAACTGCTGTTTAATATTTTTTTGTAATGAAACAGCTACTATCAAAGGTTAATGGCATTGGGGAATTTAGCAAGGTTGCCAAAGTCTTTTTCAGAACTCTTTATACCCCAGATGAAAACAGGGGACGCACACTTCTGGGAGGGCAGTCAAATGCTAAATATGATCAGTGACTGTGTCTGGAGGACACATCAAATCTGGAGATAATATATGGTAGAATATTTACTTGCACTATCATGGACACACTAATCATGAAATGTTAAATTTGTAGATTTTGCTATGTTAATATCACATACTGATAATATGTAAAGCAATCCTACTTTCGCTTTAAAATTGGACAGGAAATCAAACTACATAAATTTCCTGGGATCAACTCCATTTTCAGTTTTGGGTAATGGTTACCACATCTGGTGCGGGCAATTTCAAAAACAATTTTTGACCTTTTCATGAATAAGGTTTTGGCCCCAGTCCAGAAAACCAATTGGTAATTCCAAAAAACAAGTCACCTACTTGGACAACACCAGTCCTACCGGCTTAACAACAGATGTGGTTTACAACAATCTACAGCAATAAGTTTATTGCTATTTCAATGCTTTTTGATCATTTCACATGCTAGAGTATTTACTTTAACAAGTACTTGTTGTTGTTACGTGAGACAAGCCACTTCCAAAATGGCGGCCGCTATAGGAAAATGTAAGGGAGATCTCACTTGTATTCCGTCTGATTTTTCTGTATTTTACCTGCCTGATCAGAATATATCATTGAAAGCAAAGCAGCAAGGGTTTCGATTTTTTAGTGAGGGATATTTGCATGACGTTGAAAACACCATTAATGTGGCTGGGAAATGCTACCGAAGTCAACAAAAGACCGAGAAACCTCACGCTTTTCATTTCGTCATCAAAGGGAAAAATATAAGCCAAGCTTACTGTTCCCGTCAAGCCGGGTATGTTAAGATCAATTTAGAGAACAAATATAATGGAAATAAATGTAATGAAGCTATAATTTTACCAGTAAAAATTGCTGAAACATTGGTGTATCTTGTATTCAAAAATGGCGGCTGTTTACTTTCAGTTGTGACATAGGTTTAATGACTGACACTTTTCTTATGAAGGAAATAAAGAATTATCTATCTATCTTTCTATATCTTGATCTACAATGTCCAACATAGGTTGGTCGAGAGCTACAGACATAGCTGATGTTTAATTACATTATGTAACAATCATGTTAATGCCTGAAAACAATAACTATTTTTGTCAAGGCTTGTTCTAGACAAACAGCGTGTTGCCGGGTAAAAATATTAGTGCCATCTTTATTTGGGATGTTATTGTAGCTGAATGATCAAACTTTGCATTGCTTGATGATGACTTGTCTTTTTAATTTACAGTTTGAGTGGTTCGTGCTCACACATTGTCAGACTTATTCAAGCACTGCACCAATGGCAGTTTATGGGTTTCACAAGTGTACCAGCAGAACTTTCATGTACATCTTTGCCTCAGCAGTGGAAAGACTGCTTTATAAACTGAGGAAGTTCATAGAAACAGAATACCTTGCAGAACAAACTAAAATAAGAGATATTGTCCTTGGCAATAACGCTATAATTTGTCAAGATATAGTTAAGGTTCTTCTTCACTGCACTTCGTCTCAATGTACTTGACCAACGTATGAAGTTGTATTGAATTCCAACCAGTAGTTTTCAAGATATGCTCCGGACAAGGAAAAGTAACAAAGGGCAATAACTCTGCAATTAGTCAAGATGGAGTTATGGTTCCTGTGCACTGCACTTCCTCTCAATATGCTTGACCATTGTATGAAGTTCTATTGTATTCCAACCAGTAGTTTTCTAGTAGACGCCTACGCCGGGGCGAGTGCAATAGCCTCCTTATTCTTTGAATAGTGGAGCTAAAAATCAATGTCAACCCGAAGACAATAAAACAAACATTCATCTCGCCACATTTACCACAAGCTGGGTGAGATTTAAACTCAACATGAAATTATTAGTAATTTTGGCATTATTTACATCTTCTTATGGGAAGCATTAGCTATCTTAAAAACGTTAGGGAATGGTTGCTACAAATTTGGACAAAGTATTGTTAAGATAAGGACTACAAAAGAGAATGTCAAAGTAGAAAAAGAGGACTCTTTCAAATGTTCTCCGATCTGATGAAGCAGCCACAAAACTTTCACATTATCTATGACCAAATACTACAAATGGAATGGACCTACAAAAATCAATAACTATTTACCTCTTAGGAATTTAAATACCTCACCACAAAGGGTGTCAAGTGACATGCAGTACCCTTAAACAGGCATCACATACTTCACCTGTTTACTCCATTGTTATTACATCTCCCTTTTTCAAGAAAAAAAAAATGTGTATATTAGTTTTTTATAGAAGGTCAAGTTTTCAATTCCAAAAATGAGTAGCAGTTATTATACAGGATTTAAGATGATTGTCATTAAACAGACTTGTTTAGTTAAAAATTCTGAATGCTTAATTTGTATTTCTATAAGTTTCAAATATTGTTGCTAAAGATTTCCAACATGTGACACCAGTAATAGTAAGAGAAAAACTGCCTGACATTCTGAAACTATCGGGGACTAACAGAACGCATAGACTATGGCCATGGTCAGTAAGCTTTCCAATACTCTATGGAAAATCTAGAGCTGGGCTATTTGTTCATACTGTACCAGTCACGTTGATCGGCTACTTAGAACACGCAAATAACTATTTTTTTAAACCTGCATGTTTTCTGTTGAGTACCACTAGGGGTCTGCATGTCTGTTGGTGCCGTACCTTTTATAAAAATTGCTAATGGAAGTAATAACAAAAATTTCTGAAATGACCCTCATCATATCTGCAACTTGCAACCAAAGATAATGACTCTTGCTAACAAACACATTTTTCAAGACCATATTTTGACCCAACAGTTGTTTGATGGTTTTATGACTAACTGATATTAATCTCTCTACTTGAGACGCCAGTCATGAACCAAGGTTTAAATATTTAGTCATTTTGAGTTATGGTCCATTATTGGACACTTTTATATGTACAATTTGAATGCTTCTGTCTTTTAGGACAAATGCGTTATGTAAAACGCTTTCGAAAAATGTTTGGATAAATCAGATGATTTAAACGATAACGAAAACGTTTTCATTTATTATAACAAAAACATTTATATATGACATTGGATTGTTAGGATACACAGACCAGCCAAGTCAAAAGATAAAGGTTATTTACACAAAAACAATCTTTAAATTTGTGATAACAAGTTGTACACCATTGCGTAATGGACACATATACGAAACATGTTTGCACTTGTATTTCTATTAAACTCAACATATAATTTCTAGTAATTTTGGCATTATTTACATCTTCTTATGGGAAGCATTAGCTATCTTAAAAACATTAGGGAATGGTTGCTACAAATTTGGACAAAGTATTGTTCAA
>JAUMHA010057877.1:0-19262 GCA_032359765.1 Saxidomus gigantea
TTTACAAAAAATAATTTCAAACACTAAGTAGGTTAGTGTTCATTCTGCTGCATTTACTACAATAAATTGGTCGCGCGACATGCGCCGCGCCAGACCAATTTATTTTCGTAAATACATCAGAATGAACACTAACCTATACGTAAATTGGATAAATTAGTGAGCTCACAGAGCATGCGCTTCTTAAATTATAACTCCTATGACTTTTCTATGCGGAGTTGTTTTTATTTTTAATTGTTTAATCACAAACGGGGAGTTGGCAAGTTGTCAAATAAGCAGACAAATCACACAGCAAGAATTCAAGAAGTCCGTTAAATACTTTGACGCTAACTAATAAAATAAAAAATTAATTAATTATTGTACGCTATAGACTAATAAAGTAATGAACGAACGATACAGTCATAGTATATTTCAGGGATTTCATCGAGAATTGCTCGTAGAAGACCAAATAGGGCAACATTTGCCCCTGTTCGATGTGATGACATTGTTCATCAAAGCATTGAAAGATCACTGCTTGAAGAAGTTGAAGACAAACGGTGTTCCTGTTGAGCTTAGTAAAACACTGTTTGTTGTGACCGTTCCTGCAATATGGTCAGATGAAGCGAAAAAGTTTATGAGAGATGCAGCTGTAGAGGTAATCATAATATCATCTATAATATAACATTTTCACTCTCGATAATTTAAAATAAACTGACCAGGTTATACCGGTTGTGTATCTTTCGGAGAAAACCTTTTGATTATGATTCAATACATTATACTATTATGAACTCGTAACGCATTGAATATAATGTGATATTCACCAGAAGAGGATAAGATTGACCGAGGCGATAGGCGAGGTGAATATTAATCTATTCTGGTGAATATCACAGCATATTCAATGTTGCACGAGTTCATAAATGTTTATTAAAATTAATATACAATGCTTATTTCATGCCCAAAAGCAAGTTTTGGATATTTCATTGATACAATGCTTAGAATTGCATGGGACGACGTCCGTTTTCCTACGTCCGTTCAGTGACGTCGCCAGCGTTTGATTCCGGCATAGTTTACGTTGTATTCAATGCAGGACATTAAGACGAGTATAAGTCAAAACAATGCCTGTTTTAAATATAGAAATAATATTTGCTGGGCTTATGTATTCTATTTTGCTTCATTGATCGTGTTCGTCACCAATGAGATATCTTTTATTTATAGATCATATAATAATAAAAGATACTGACTTATAACAGCATTTAAATATATCATTATGTTGTTTATTTAAGGCGGGTATTGGTAAACGAAATGTTTTGTTGGCTCTTGAACCAGAAGCTGCGGCCATATACTGTCTACATCTTCCTGAAGGACAAAGAAAGGATATGAACGACTTAGGAATGAAAGGACAAAAGTTCCTTGTAGCTGATTTAGGCGGTTAGTTACTGTATTCTCACTAAATCTCATGTAATAGTATTTAGACATCACTTTGTATTTTATTCATTACAAAGTAAATTTTGAGAAGGTCATAAGATTTATTATGTAGTGTTTAACTACATTACAAACATTACTTTTTCCCTCACCTCAGCACCTTTTTTATGCAACTCTTGTGTTAAAGATCAAGAGTATACATAGCCAAAGCGATCTCAATTACAGTATGGAAATGACTAAAAGAAAGGTGTCGGATAATTGGCTCAATTTGACCAATGTGCACAGAGTTAATATCAATGATTTAACATGTAATTAGTTGTGTACAAACTAGAAATGTCTCCCTAATATTATTGCAGGTGGGACCGCAGACTTATCAGCAGTCGAAGTGGAAGAAACCGGACTTCTTCGTGAAATTTGTCCGCCACTTGGTGATCCTGTCGGAGGCCAGAAAATCAATGAGGCGTTTCTGCAGGTCTGCCATGATAACTTTGAGGGAAAAGGGTGGAAAGAGACATTTAGTAAAGCGACCCCAGTCGAGATGTTGAGAATGGAGGCAGATTTTGAAAAAAAGAAGGTGACAATAGGTACGGATGACCCAGAGGGAGAACTTATTGAAATCGAGGTTCCTGCACAGGTACGTGACAAACTAGAAGACAAGTCAATCAGATTGAAGGAAAATAACTACTTGAAGTTTGAAAACCGAGAATTAATGTTTAATTCAACTCTAATTCGGGACAACTTGTTTAAAGAAACATGTGGTGTGATATATAAAACAATAGGAAAAGTTTTAAACAGCGAGGAGGCAAACGGTTTGAAAACGGTAGTTCTTGTCGGTGGATTTGCGGAGTCACCCATCGTCATTGAAAATCTTCGTAATATGATAGGAAAAGATTTTCCGGACATCAAAATTGTTGTCCCGTCTTCTCCTTTCAAGGCCGTTCTAAAAGGAGCTGTACTTTTTGGACACGACCCTATGATATTCAGAAGCAGAATTAGTAGAAAAACCTTTGGAATAGAAACAAATTCAAAATTTGACGCAAAGATTCATGACGAGGGAAAAAAATGGAAAAACGAGGAGACAGGGGATTTCTGGTGTAAAGACATATTCGATGTGCATGTGCGCATAGGTCAGTCAGTTGTTTTACAAAACAGACAGCCGATGAAGAGATATGTTCCAATATTCAAAAATCAAACACAGCTCGGTCTTCGAATCTACTCGTCTACATCATTAAACCCGAAGTACGTAACAGACAACGGTTGTAAACAGATTGGTAATATAACAGTAGAAATACCACACACATCAGTGGGAACTGACCGAAAAGTTGAGGTTACTATGATTTATGGTGGAACGGAGCTGTCTGTCGTCGCCACGGACAAAGCGTCAGGGAAAGAGTATAACGCTGACATCAGTTTTGGCAGACTGTAAACAATGGTTTGTTAGTTAATATTTGCATTCAATTAAACGTTTGTTTAATATCTTAAGTATGAAAAATACATATTATGCATATATTTGTTTTGGTACAGACGTAAATAAAGTGGTGTACAATGATGGAAATTTAAACTTTTAATTATAACTTTTAATAATTTTGAATGTATTACATGTACGTTGTTTGTTGTATTTTCAATTTGATTTTAAAGCCAAACAAGTGTGATATATTCACTTAAAGAAGAAATATAGTTTCTTGTGCAGATAAATTGAACACGTTCTTTTCTTTTTTCAGGGATGCTGATAAAATCAAGAATTTCAAAGTTATGTATAACTGCAAGACAGATGATAGAATTGTTTTTAAACTTTTAGTATAAATGTTTAGTGCTTGTTTGCAACGAAACTATCTATACAGTTTATTTATTATTAAATATAAGGACTTGTAGGCCAGAACCTACATATTCGAGTTATTTACATGTTGACGAACCCATCAGTTATGTTTATCAATCAGCTGCATTTATATGGTCAACTATGACCTAGGTAGTTTACATGTAAAAGTTTCTGTATGGGTCAATAAAATTTACAGACTGTGTAAATAGTTGTACATAAACTACATGTAGATATTGCAAAAAGTAAGGGCATTTAAGCAAAGTACATAATAAACTTAAAGACATATCTAATGACAGTTTGTTTATGATGTTTAAGAATGTCAATGTGTTGAAAGTAGGTAAGTTTACGCTCATTTGTTGCTAAAATAAAAGAATAGCGATGAAAGTATGTGCAGCTTTTACAATGTACCTGTTCCTGTGCATTTACATAGAAATCTCATGTGTAGACGCCGAGAGCGACATGTACAAAATATCAGGATATTTTGTCGAAACTTTGTTGCATTTTTCAACTATTCGTCAGATTTTTACCAAACAGGAAGTGTCATCTCTTCTATCTATCTTTAAAGTGACATGGTTATTACCACAGCAGTTTTCTTGGTTAACCAGCAGAGCAGTTCTGACTCCTTTAGATGCGTTTTCTTGTTTTATTAGTTAATAGCCATGTTGTAGTATAAGTAATGGTATGTGTCTAGTACCTGTGTTTTCTTTATGTATCATTGTAGTGTAATGCACTGTTTTTGTTTGTACGGATGTGTATGTCCTTTGTAGGCAACGTAGAAAACTAACGCTTAATGATCAGAACAGAACACACCAATACATATCGTTTATTGATTTACGGATTTAAACATAGTTTACCATCCATAAATACTTACGATATATAAAGATCATGTCAAGACAACATAGATACAAAAAAGTATAAAGAGACATAATGTAAAGTTATTAACCATATGATATTAGGGTGAAAATTACAGAATATTATCATCATAAATACATACAAAATATCAATGTCAAGACAACAAAAATACGAAAACATAAAATAAAACATAATATGAAGTCATTAACCATATGATATGGGGATAAAATTTACAGAATATTATCACCATAGTTAATCATTTACATTTTTTTGTAATATGTTACTTTCATAAAGTTAGCTTAAAAATAGTGCTAAAAGAAGATGACTGTAAAGTGCTAGAACAAATAATTTGGCCATGTCCGATTTGACTACCCTGTGCTGTTAACTTTCTTTATCACTCGTATCAGTTATGGTTGGTGTATATTAACCCTGACTTTACACTTTACATTAAGTAGAATTGCAGTATGTCCAATAGATAATGTCTAAAACAATTACTGATGAGAAGAAATTAAAACTTCAAATGATGATTTGTGTCTAATGGAGAACATGCAAGATTTTTACTTTGTCTTGTTTCATTTTAGAATTATTTTGTTTGTTATGTTTTAAGGTCCGGAGTATGCATACCACTTATTATTGTAGTTCTAGAATTTTAAGAGGAATCAAATAAAGATTAATAAAACTAATAAGGTTGAAAAAACTTTACTTTCAAATGCATAGAGGAATTGAATTTGACGAGGTTGGGGTCAATGCAAAAGTTTGAGACACAGATGGAGCACAATTTTTAAAACTTAGTGTTAGCTACCAGCTCTCTGTTACACCTTGGCAGTAGACACCAAACAAAAGGTTGTCATTTGCCTTAATGAGTATGGTCATTCGTTATCTATGCGGCTATCCACATTGAAATGCATTGATTTAGGTAATCAATATCGTTTACAACACTGTCTGCCTCATCTTTAAATTCAGCATTATTTTATCGTAATATTGTATGCAAGATAAATAATCCTACCCATAAAATGTCTGTAAAATGTAAATTCGAACCGACGTGTCTTCATTAATGATGACACTTTATTGAACCAGTGAGCTTTAAAGAGATGTATGCGGAATATGTGTAAGTACATGTACGTGACTAATCTTTCTTTCTGTGCTAAGTTACAAACAATCTACCATTAAAAGAAACATTATTTCTTTTTACGTGTTTTTTTATCGGAAAACGAAAGGACATTTTTTTCATGCACGTACTATTCAATAGAAACAAAAATATATCTGAAATCAGGGCACTTCCGGTCCAGAACTCGCCAGTGTTCTTTTGACTGAATAATGATTAGGTATAAAGGTATATACGTAATTACTGTTAAGTGAGAAATACGAAATAATTGTAGTACCAGCTGTGTTGACAAGATGCATAAAACAAAATAAAAAGCGAATCGCGGAATACAGTTATGAAAAACAGATTGATTGCTATGTTCGTTGCGCATCGTAGTATGTGTTTACGAGTCATTACAATCGACTGATGGTTACTACTCTTTAGTAGATTTAAAACATCCATCACGTATTTGAAAGTTACGTTCCCGAACATAGATAGGAAGGTGTCTACTCATAATTCATCTAACCCTGTATTTCTAACAAGCAATGGTAAAGGTGGCCTTTTCCAATCAGATATTTCAAGTAAAAAATCAAGAAATCATATAATGCCTGTAAAAAACAAACGAACAGCAAATCACTGTACTGACTAAAATGTAAGATAAATGAGTTAATGGTGTTGCCCTAGTAAATCTCAAAGAACTCGTAAATCTAGGGAAAGAAAACTTGTGCTGCAGAACCTCAAACTGAATATTGCTGCCGGCAAATTTAAAATAAGCTGAGGCCATGATGTAGTTTATACAGAACTTATATTCTAAAAGTATTTTACCTTGATAAAGCTCTTCAAGCAATGAATGTCGGTGTAACATGCAATTCTCAAATAACGCACAACGAAATATCTTAATTTGACGAAGGTATATGCAACTCATGTTCAATTTATTCATGAAAGACTTTTGTCGAGAAACGGGTGTCACTCACACAATATGCATACATATTATTCGTTATTTCATTCATTAAATATTGTCACAGTGCGTTTGCTTTCTTGTTAGACATTTGTGTTTAAAGAAAGAAAAGCCGGTATCCGATTGAAATTCATTTATCTGCAGAAATAAATAATAAGAATTTAGAGCTATTGAGCCGACTAACCTAGTCTATTTTTAGACTTGCTAGACATTTTTGCCTAAGATGAACACTGGTTTTGAAGAGCTGATATCGGGCTACTTAAAGCTGTTGTTCAAATGAAAATAAAAATCATACTGCAGTTCAAAAAGATATATCACGGGGGTAGTGTTATCAGCAAAGTACCTAAGTGTTCATGAATAAATAGGGAAATAATGACAATAAAAACAAATATTAACTTTTATCTCCTGTTAACGTTTACTTTTAAATTATTAAAGTTGAATGCATATTTTCTTCTTCCTTGCATACAAGACTTGTACAAATTGATACAGCAGAATGCATTAGGTGTTTTGGGTTAGCTTCCCGGTATGCTTTCATCTTCTCTGTTGCATGTTCAACTGCAATCTTGTTTAAGTCTTAATATCTGTTGCATTTGTGGTACCTCTCTTTCATGTCCTCGGTGTCTTGCTTACTGGGCATTTTTAAAGGATGTGACAAGTTGGTTGCGGTAAGGATATATCGTGTTCCCTATTCGAAAACAGTGATCAAGAAATGATAGATGAGTGCGAATTTGTTTGTTATTTCGTGCGCATGACTTTACTACAAGTAGTTCATGTCATTAAATTTGAAAGTTATTACACGTGATAACACGCGAAGTCATGCTATATACTATGCAAATGATGCATACAAATTGAATTTTTGTTATCAGTAATTTCAAAAACTCAAATTATCTTATTTAAAAATGATCACCTTTTTTTATATCAGAAAATAATTTATTTTTTATCAAGAAATATCTGATAAATTTATTCCAAAGAGGTTCATTTTTTTATATCAAGAAATGAATTTATCTAATACACATATGATAAAAAATAGGAAAATGGCGCCACATATATGAGAACTAGTAAGTACAATTTCATTAAACACTATATTGTATTTGAAATATAGGCAAGCCGTTCAGAATATTAGGCGCATCGAGAAACGCTTAGTGACAACTATACCAAAAACTCACTCCGTTAACAAGAAACAATCGGTAGGCAGTTTAGATGAGCTTTCGGACTCAGAGAAGGAATCAATGTCGCATTTCGCTCGTCGGGTTACACAGTCGGAAAGATCTGTATCTGCATATCAAAATCATGTATATATTTCAAATGCGCCAGATGTGACGATTTCAGTACCGACGGTGAAGAAACAGTCTTTAATTGAGATTACCAAAGATAATCAACTGGAGTCCAATAAGTTCATTACAAAAAAGGACCGGATTCGGATTATGTAGCTCATTTAAGTTCACGATGCGATATTTGGCAAACTTTCGTGTGATCAATTCGTATCGCTTTATATTTTAGGTCGAGTTTAGTGGTTAATCTTATTTAAACATTTGCCCTTTCTTCTTCTTTTCTACATTCGAGGGGTGTTCGAAATGCATTGTGTATTGTGTTGTGCAAAAATAAGAAAAAAAATTCATAATAATGATAAATATTCGTGCATGATATTGCACATTTTATTGTTTTTTTTTCACGATCAAAAGTTTTAAAAACATTTTGCAAATGTTGTCGCTGGTGAGGAAACCCGTGTACAATATTTCTTACTGGTGCGAAATGTTGGAAACAAGATATTGGCCACCAAAATTGTCAAAAGAACCATAATTGCCAAATTCACAAGTGCAAAGAAGGTTTTGTATGACAAAAAAGTCTTCTCTAGAGAAGGCATAACAATGTAGTTACCGGTGAAAAGGGGCAATAGTGTGACTGGAAAATACACAATGATGTGGAATTGAAAAACCTGAAAAACCACTGTAGTACATGTTTGAGAAACGTCGCAAAGTCAAAAGCTACGTATATGTTCAACTGTAGCATGCCGATGCTCCAGCGCACGCCCCTGACATAGTAACACTTTTTTGAAATCAGAGAAATTACTGTGCTTCCACATCAGCTTTATTTCCTAGATCTGGCACTATGCGACTTCTACCTCTTTCGTAAATTGAAACACTTCCTGTAAGTCGCGAGACACTCTCGGTTTTGCCGTTCATCAGTACTTTTGTAGTATGCCTAAATCAACCTACCCTGACGCTGTCAGAAATGGAACCACAAACTAACATAGTGTATTTCTAACCAGTGGGTAATACTTTGAGGACACGAAACGAAGAAAATGCATGTTTAAGGTAGCAAAGCATAGTACACAATACACTTCGAACATCCCTCGTATTTCAAATAATCTCAATTTATTTATTCAAACAAATGCAATAGAATATGAACGCGTCGGTGTATGTGTCCAAATAATTGTGGAATTCATAAGCAAGAAAGATGCCCTGCAGATCCAAAGTGAAATATCACAGCGTTTTCTCACACAAGATATACTATATAGAATACTTAAATGCTATAGTAACACACTGAGTTTTCTTGATAGCAAGCATGCTTACAAAAAATATGCACTTAATGTACTCTTAGAGAAAATTATAGAGAACACAGATTGAATGCTATCTAATGATAATAATATATAACGTAAAGATACGTAAACAGTCATACAACTGTTTTATGAATGTTAGAAAGTTTTGCACAAAGAGCTTTAACCACAATAATACATGTAATTGCATTTATATATTTATTTTGTAGGTCATACATGTTTACATACATTTAAAACATTTTTCTGATAATAGAGTAAATAGTATAACGTCATTACAATCGAAGTCGATATCTTAACACTTATATGAATATATAGTAAGCTTTAGGTCTCCGGTATCTGATCTTAAAGGGATGACGCAACATATTGAATAACAGGAACCTGCTATTATTATTTCTCATGGAATTAAATTCAAATACGCAGTTGAGTGTAGTAAGACAGGTGTTGTCCTTGTGGAGGCCCCA
This sequence comes from Saxidomus gigantea, assembly GCA_032359765.1. Taxonomy (NCBI): domain Eukaryota; kingdom Metazoa; phylum Mollusca; class Bivalvia; order Venerida; family Veneridae; genus Saxidomus; species Saxidomus gigantea. The sequence goes on from JAUMHA010057877.1 coordinate 9,127, forward strand.
TTTTATTTTTGCAGTGTATAATTAGTTACAACTTATTTACACTTCTTATTAAGACAGTGAAAATGCCTACTTTATCAAATAACTAATACGGACATTTCTAAAAAAACGTTTTAATCAAGACATATAAATGTTCTCTTAATTTATGTCTGCTATGTCTTTGACTTATAATTAACCTTATAGTGATAACTTGTTGAAATTAGCGATTGGTGAATGTAGATGTAACCATAATTGTTTTAAACGGTGAAGTTGTTTATTCCCACTCATGTCCTATAAGACTTGCACACACGCTGATTTAGAAAACTAAAACAATTGAACTGTTCTCAATTTAATGATGCATACTTCATGAATTATCTTTATGAATTGTGACCATATCAGTGTCTTTTCTTTCATATGAGTTGTGTATCCGAAAAATATAGGGTATGAAAAAAATCAGTAATACTTTTAACACTTCCTATTCTCTCTCATTGTGTTGCTCTTTTCTCATCTGTGATAGATGTCTTTCCTTTGTTAATAGATTAAAGCATTCAATTTTTCCATGTTGATTTTTCAACTACACTGTATCAAATTATATTTACACGTAGTAATATATTTTTAATGGATTGGATTACTTACTTTTAATATTTCATAGATTGTAGCGCTATGAATGTATAAAATTACGTTTTGTAATATTAAGTGACTAAAGTGTCTACTATTTAAAGGTCCAATACTAAGGAAAGTGAAAATTCAAATATACTCTAAAAAACACAGAAATAAGTTATTTTTTAATAAAAAAAGAAAGTTGGTGTGTAGAAATTCTAAATATACCACAGTCCATGTACGACTATTATTATATGCATTATGAAGAAAGTTAAAAAGACTTGGGTAGTCATTTTGTCGAATCACTGAGATTTCAACATAATACACATACTTTTTGTCGTGTTCCAAACACTTTTTGTAAATGTTAGCCTGACAATCTACATTATTTAGTGTCTTGGATAAGATAAAGTACTTGCCATTGAAATAACTGCCACTTAATTTTCGCTTAGTAGTGGACCTTTAAAGCACTATTTTCATTTACAGTTTAGCAATACGGATGAGACTGATTTATTAAGTGCATAATAGTATAAACGTTAATTGTTTAAAAATGTATACATTTCAAGCGACCTATATAATAGATATCTAATGACATTGTATAGATATCTTCATTTATGTAAATTATCTGCCTTTCAACATACACATGCTTAATCTACACCACTTAAAATCTAATTGTAAACACTTTGTTAAAATAGTTTATCGGCGGCAGTGAAAATTCAGATACGCACATTCTGTCAAGGGAAACGAGTTAAGATGGAATTTGTAAGTAAATAAATTTTCTATGCAATTTTATCATACTAATACAATCACGTGAAATTAAAACTTACAAAATATATTGCCGTAATCTCATCGCCAGATTATAATCAAGATAAGGAATATAACATTTACTGACAACTAAGATAACTTACCTGTATATTGATACCTCTACCAACCCATAATAGAGGTCGTTGTTCTCAGTTTAAAGTAAAAGTAGCTCTGACAGTTTCAGAATATTATCAAACCATTCTTTTTTTATTTACAAAGCAGGTAGACGTTGGTTCAGGTATCATAGTCTAAAACTCGGTGTGAATTCGGTGTGTTTAAATGCCTATCATTAACTGTTTTTTTTTTCTGGTTTAAAACATCTGTAGTGTCCATGTACAGCTGTCCCAGGCTGTACTTGAAATCCACAACGTGTCAAACATTGATAAATGTTTTCAGAGTATTATAAAAGGACCAAAGCGGGTAGTTGCTCTGGATATTGGAAGCACATATTCTGGATATGCCTGGCAAGACCGAGCCGAGTTTGAAGTCAACCGTAACGAGATTCATTTCAATACAAGCTGGGGAGCAGGTGCACTGCAGGTTGGTTTAAAGGCAAATATATGATTTTATGCTTGCATCTTTATATGCAAACACCCTGTCTAGGCCAATCTTCACCAATCGTCAAACAACCAGTTTTACCAGTTTTACATTAAACATTTTAAGAACAATGTTCTGATGATCAAGTGACCCTCAGACAAAAATCAATATTTCACATCTTCTGAACGATCAAATCGAGGAAAGAAATAAAATAAGTTGTGCAATCAAACTTTATTGAAGGCTTTTATTCTGCATCAAACCCACGAAAGTTTACATATTCGCGTTAGACTAATTTTGTTGGCATTCCTTCAAAAAACAAATACTATTCCATATATATTCTAATTTTCTTTCGGTATTTCCGAAAGGTGCAGTGGCAACTAATGTCAAATGATATAATGATTTCTAATTACAGCTGCACAAAACAACAACATGCATTCTATTAGAATATCCCAAAACAGAAGCGGGTAATACAGACCAAAAAGTGAAGGATTCTGTCCCTTCAATTGGTAGTATAAAGTCAAATGTGTATGATGACATCGTTACAAGGATTGGACATAACGCTGAGAGTGCATACGGTAGACTTGCAAACAAGGACCTACACGATCTTCCTAAGCAATACTATTTTTTCAAAAGATTTAAATTAGTACTTTATAACGAGGTAGTATAATTGTTATCAGTTTTGTGTTTTTCAAATATAAATTGGAAACATGTGTGTGCCAATAGAGAAAGCTTTCTGAAATGAAAACTTCTTAAAAAATGTAACATCTCACTTCTAGACGGAGCTGTTTCTAGTTTTATTAATTAACTGACTAGGGTCTTGACAACTATCCAGTTGGATAGATGTTAAATAAGGATGCAAATCACTCAAAAATTCAAACCTCCCATTACAAATTTTTCCGCTGAATTATAATAAGTAGTTTTACAAATTATCTAAAGGGGAATTCATATATCTAGCAGATTATATCCTCGAAACATAGATTATTTGTTCAGTGAACGTTAAACGATAAATAAATACAATTCCAAAGAAGAACCTACGGCAAAAATGCCTCATTTTAACACAATTAATGAATGTACAGGCCTTTTGTAATAAATCGCACCCACCCATTAATTGTACAACAACAACTCTACATAGATTATTAAATGGTTAACGATACTGCAGAATATTTTAAACCGCTGATTTTAACGATAATGACTGGAATGCAATGCTGAAAGTTTTAGGTTCAATTATAATACTTCCAAAGATTTTATAATTTGTGTTTTGGGGTTATTTAGTTTGGTAACAGTTATAGGGTATGTCCCTTTAGCAATTTTAGTTTAAAGCCTTGGTATTTAATGAAGAACGATATAGTCATAGTATATTTCAGAGATTTCATCCAAAACAGATGATCGATGACCAGATAGGACAACAGTTTCCCCTGTTCGATGTAATGACATTGTTCATCAAAGCATTGAAAGATCACTGCTTGAAAAAGTTGGAAATAAGTGGTGTTCCTGTTGAGCTTAGCAAAACACTGTTTGTTGTGACCGTTCCTGCAATATGGTCAGATGAAGCGAAAAAGTTTATGAGAGATGCAGCTATTGAGGTAATAATATCATAAACAATATAACATTTTAATTATCGATAACTCTTAAGAATTGTGTATTTTTCACAAATCTCTTTGATTATGAAGCAATATATGAAAACCTATTCACTTGTAACAGTATTAATATTTTATACCATTAGCTTGTTTATTTAAGGCGGGTATTGGTAAGCGAAATGTTTTATTGGCTCTGGAACCAGAAGCTGCGGCCATATACTGTCTACATATTCCTGAAGGACAAAGAAAGGATATGAACAACTTAGGAATGAAAGGACAAAAGTTTCTTGTAGCTGATTTAGGCGGTTAGTGTATTACTATACTTTGGCTGAATATCATTTAATGGTGTAAATACGTCAGTTTGTAGCGTTTTTCCAAACTATAATAAATGTTAGCAAAACAGTGCAGAATTAAATATATTACATTTTACCTCATCTCGGAACCGTCCGTAGTGCAAAACTGGTTAGTTTACACTCTGCGAAAGCGATCTCAATTTTGATTTGACTACTGGAGTATGCTTACAAGAAAGGAGTCCGATTAGTGGCTTGAATAGCCTGATATGTTGAGAGTTGGCTAAAATTTAACGAATAGGTAATTACTGATTCTGTTTACACTTGAAATGCCATATTGTAAGCTATTCTAATTAAACTTCGGCTCAAAGATGTATGTCAAACGCATACCGTTTTGAGTTACAGGCCCATACATACTGGCATATTTGACCATGTTTCTTTTCACAACCACATTATGTCAGGAAATTTCATCTTAGTCCTCTCGTTACATTTATGCATTAATTTACCGTACATGACCGATAAACATACAAATCACATCTATTAGTCAGAAATAATCAATTTGAAACTAATTGCTACAATTTTAAAAACCCCGTGCTGATGCTTGTCAGCGTGTGTGGGTATGAAGCTTTACATCCAACTAAAAACCGTCATTTTGTATGTATGTACATGTATATTAAAGTAGAATACGCCATATGTTATTCAGGAGGGACCGCAGACTTGTCCGCAGTTAAGGTGGAAGAATCCGGACTTCTCAGTGAAATTTGTCCGCCATTCGGTTTTCCAGTTGGAGGTCAAAATATCAACGACTCTTTCATGATGGTCTGTCATGATAACTTTGAGGGAAAAGAATGGAAAGAGACTTTTATCAAAGCGACTCCACTCGAAATGCTGAGAATGGAGGCAGATTTCGAAAACAAGAAGGTGACAATAGGTACGGATGACCCAGATGGAGAACTTATTGAAATCGAGGTTCCTATACAGGTACGTGACAAGCTAGAAGACAAGTCAATCAGACTCAAAGAAAATAACTACTTGAAGTTTGACAACCGATAATTAAAGTTCAATTCCATCCTCCTTCGGGACAAGTTGTTTAAAGAAACATGTGTTGTGATTTATAAAACAATAGGAAAAGTTTTAAACAGAGAGGAGGCAAACGGTTTGAAAACGGTAGCTCTAGTCGGTGGGTTTGCGGAGTCACCCATTGTTGTTGAAAATCTTCGAAATATGATAGGAAAAGATTTCCCGGACGTCAAAGTTGTTGTCCCGTTTTCTCCTTTCAAGGCCGTTCTAAAAGGAGCTGTACTTTTTGGACACGACCCTATGATATTCAGAAGCAGAATTAGTAGACAAACCTTTGGAATAGAAACAAATTCAAAATTTGACGCAAAGATTCATGACGAGGGGAAAAAATGGAAAAACGAGGAGACAGGGGATTTCTGGTGTAAAGACATATTTGATGTGCATGTGCGCAAAGGTCAGTCAGTTGTTTTAGAAAACAGACAGCCGATGAAGAGATATGTTCCAGTATACAAACATCAAACACAGCTCGGTCTTCCAATCTACTCGTCTACATCATTAAACCCGAAGTACGTAACAGACAGCGGTTGTAAACAGATTGGTAAAATAACAGTAGAAATACCAAACACATCAGTGAGAACTGACCGAAAAGTTGACGTTACTATGATTTATGGTGGAACGGAGCTATCTGTCGTCGCCACGGACAAAGCGTCAGGGAAAGAGTATAACGCTGACATCAGTTTTGGCAGACTGTAAACAATGGTTTGTTTGTTAATATTTGCATTAAATTAAACGTTTGTTCAACATCTTAAGTATGAAAAATACATATTCTGCATATATTTTCTTTGGTACAGACGTAAATAAAGTGGTGTACAATGATGGAAATTTAAATTTTTAATTATAACTTTTAATAGTTTTGAATGTATTACGTTGTTTGTTTTATTTTTAATTTGCTTTTAAAACCAAATAAGTGTGATATATTCACTTAAAGAAGAAATATATTTTCTCGTGCAAATATATTGAACACGTTCTTTTCTTATTTCAGGGGTGCTGATAAAATCAGATAAAACAGCTGTATAATTGCAAGACAGATGATAGAACTGTTTTTAAACTTTTGTACAGCTGTTTAGTGTTTGTTCGCAATGAAACTATCCATACAGTTTATTTATTATTAAATGTAAGGACTTGTAAGCCAGAACCTTTGTATTCAAACAAAAACTGTGATATTCGTGTTAGTAACATGTTGACGAACCCATCAATTATGTTTATCAAACAGCTACATTTATACGGTCAACTACTACTGTCGCAGAGTTTGACCTAGGTAGCTTACAGGTGAAAGTTTCTGTATGGGTCAATTTAATTTACAATCTGTATAAATAGTTGAGCATAAACTAGATATGTAGATATTACAACAGGTAAGGGCATTTAACCTAAGTAGCTTACAGGTGAAAGTTTCTGTATGGGTCAATTTAATTTACAATCTGTATAAATAGTTGAGCAAAAACTAGATATGTAGATATTACAACAGGTAAGGGCATTTAAGTAAAGTACATACTAAACTTAAAGACACATCAAATGAAAGTTTGTTTTTGATGTTTGAGAATGTCAATGTTTTGAAAGTAGGTAAGTTTACGCTCATTTGTTCTCATATACATAAATGATTTGCAATTGCCAATGAAACACACCTATGTTGATACATTGTATGTATGCTGACGATACCTCATTATACACGTTTGACTTGTCAGTAAAACATATTGAAGCAGATTTACAGGTTGATGTGATCTAATTATATAACACTTAATCCCATGAAATCATCAATTATGCTTCTAGGAAATGCCAATAAATTGCGAAATAATTGTGATACTTTACAGCTAAAAATACATTTGAAATATATTGAAAGTGTATCTCAGCGAAAGCTACTCGGGATATTCATAGATAATGAACTGACATGGGAGTTCAAATATCAAACGTATACAATAAGCTCAATTCTAAACTTTAACATTTACAAAGAATAAAACCATTTTTTAAACAAAGAAAATTCAATGAGAGTCTTATTTCACAACGCACACATTTAACCAATATTTGATAACGCTCTACATTATGGGGTACAACAATTTCTGCACATGATTATAAATACACAAAAAGGGCATTCTTTATTAAATGGCTATCTTTTCCCGAGATAATTAAATACCACATCGGTATTTTAGTATTCAAACGTTTTATATTTTTCACTATACATGCGTTGTTTATTGTCTTGCGATAACGTACAGACTAACTTTGGCCTCAGGTCTAGAAATAAAAAGATATTGGACACCCAATATTTAAATCGAAATATACTATACTAACTTTTCAACATGCTGATATTAGAAACGCATCTACTCTTAACTCCTTTTGTATAAAGTGCAGACACTATCTTCTTAATCGCTAACTGATTTCTGATTTTTCAATACTATTACTCATGTGCTATTGCTCATTATTGTAACTCGTGTGTTATTGCTCATAAATGTAACTCAACTTTATTGCTCATAACTACATGTCTGTGTTTTAGTTATCATGATTTTTTATGTTGTAACTGTTTTGTATTATAAATGCAATGTTTATAGGAAGGCTTCGAGGAAGATAAGTCTTTGAGTTACATTTATATACCTTCTTTAAATAAAGTATATTATTAGTAGTATTGTTATTATTATTGTCATTGTAAAAGTGATTTCTTTCGTTTTAACAGCAGATTCATTGATGACAGTTTCGACAACGTTTGATACTCCTTGTCTTATAAGTTAAAATACTTATTGTGGTACAAAAACGTGTTTGTGTGAAGTACCTGTGTTTTTGTATCTTTGTGGTGTACTGTTCTATTTTTGTACGTATGGAATTTGACAAAACTGCATGTATACCCATTGTTGGCAACGTAGAACTCTTTTTAATCGTAATTATATGCAAGATAACTGAATCTATCAATAAATGTATAATATAAAATGTACATTCAAACTCACGTGTCTTTCTGAATTATGAAATTTTATGGAGTATGTAAGATTGCAAAAGCTGTAAGTAGGGTCTCCTTTATCTTTCAGTCCTAAGAAAATATTCTATCATAAGTCATTATTATGTGTTTGCTTTTCTCGATGTTTTTTTTTTAAATCAAAATGAAACGAATGGACATTCTTTTCCTTGTGCGTAATTCTCAAATAAAACACATACAAATATGTCTGAACTCCATTTCAAGTCAAGACTTGTCAGTTGTCGTAAATACCATAGAGTGGGGATGTCGGAATAATTGCGTAAAAAGATTTAAAAGAACAAAAGTGAAGCAGCTCATGTAAAACAGTTCTGATAGAAAGCATATAACATACTATTTGATCGTTTCGTTATTTGTCCACGTTAAGTTGTTTGCGAAGCCGCTACAGTCGACTAACGGTCAGACACCTTAGTAGCTTTAAGCATCCGTTGCGTTTTCAGCGTAAGTCATCTATGATTTATCTGCCCATAATTGACTTTAGCCTGTATTTTTACCCTGTATTTCTAGCTCAAGGTGACCCTTTCCAGTCAGATATAACGCATGACGTTAAATGAGCGTTCGCGTAGAAATAACGCTTTGCATTTATCCACCTTTTGTAGAATCTGGTCATGTTAGAATCGAAAAACATGTAACATCCTTTTTAGCGTTGTTATCGTATTATAAACAATAATTTGTCGTACTGTTGCCGGTTATTAACCACTCGGGCCCCGGCCTTCGTGGCTTATCACTGCGTATCAGTAGGCCTACTCCAAATCATTGTTTATTAAACGATGAACATCGCTGGAATGGATGTTACTTCATAAGTAAACTATATATATAAATAATATATATAGTTGAAAATTCAAAAACATGTGCCGGAAAAAGGTTAAATATATTAAAAGATGAAAACACAGTCCATGAGATAATGAAATTTAATTATCTCATGGACTGTGTTTTTATCTTTTAATATATATATATATGGGATCTAATAGCTCTGCAAAAAAGAGCCGAAGCTGTATGTATAAGAGAATATCCTTTCACAAAACGAAGCTACAATGTCCTACCATTTCAACCAAAGTCCCTACTATGTATTAAACCTTTACCCTTAGCCCATTGTCTCAACCTGGTCACAAACTATACCAATGTTTGAAACTCTGCTCTAAACCATCAGATTACACCACGACCCGAACTTATAGCTTAATACAGATATCAGGAGGACCCTGCAAGTATGAGCAGAAGCTGCAAAAATGAGGGAACCTCATCACCTGTATTTACTATGTCAAAGTCCTTGTAATAGTTTTTTGGCTTAATAATTTCTCTATTATCTCTTTGATGTGCTCTCCATTACCTCTGCTACCGATCTGCCAGACAATGTATGTATGTATTACATCTGATTATAATTGGTACCGGATAATCCATACGACCAATGCCCATTGAAGAGTTTACCTGTTTTAAGTTTATGGGGAATAGTGCAAGATACAGAACGCGACTCGTTTTAGAGACATCCCTGGTTCTTTTACATGCCCGGTGTACAGCACCGATACGTTGGACCTCTGGTTTTAGGTCTCACCCGAAAGACCATGAGATATGTAAGTGAAGGAGCGGGGGATCGAACTTGCGATCCCTGAATTACAAGTCCAGCTCGTTACCACTAGACAACTGATCCGCTGCCAGGAACGTATGCGCAACTGCTTTATATGCCGGCTAGTTATATGGATATCTTTGGACTTCTTCATAGGATTAACTGTACATACATTATTGAATAAGCGTATGTCAACTGTATCTTTGGATACGATTTTACCTGATTATACTTATACCTGCACATTTTCATGTACAGCAAAAGAAGATTATAATATTTTAGTACTATTAAACTATAAATAACTGACATTTTTAATGTTTTGGGACTTGAGGCCTTCGAAATTTCATCAGATGTTTAAATTTTAGTTAACCCAAAGATCTACTTTTGACAGTAAGGACTAATTTCACGACAGTAGTAACCGAAAACCCTTTTAGCTCAACATGTTCGCTTCAACTTATTACGTAATAGAAGCTTGCTGTGGTTATTCTTTAAAAAGTATTTACAAGTTACACCTCGGAAAATTCCTTGTTACACATTAAACTAGAGACTGCACTGTGCTCTTTAAATAAACTGTCAAATCTTTGAAAGCAAAAGGGGAATTTGCTAAGAAAAAAGAATTAGATTGCAGTAATTTTGCATTAAAAGTTGACTACAACTACAAATGTTTTAGTAAGTGAAAGTAATTTTTTTTTTTTTTTTACAATAATTTATCCTTAGAAAAGGGAGGTAATCAAAATCAACAAACTGTAAGATTTAACTGCAAA
>JAUMHA010057988.1:0-19255 GCA_032359765.1 Saxidomus gigantea
TATACCACGAGTTTGAACTGGTACATGGGTGGATTTGAGTTCGTATGATATGACCTATGTAAAACAATGTTTAATACTTGTCGCTCAACTTTTGTCGTCTAAAGGAATCAATAAGTTATCTGTATTTAGGGTATCAAGTACTCTATTTCATTAATTAGCGAAAGACATTTTATTGCTACTCTGAAAGTATGAGGAAATATCTCGTGTTGTTTCTCGTTATTTATATAACCATTCATAAAGGTAAGTGAAAACGGCGTTTTACTTCTTCTATAAAACCCTAATCTTTCCAACGATCTCTTGTTTCCAGCTATCAATTTATTGATATGTATTGTCAGTTCTGATGAAAGAATACTTTTCTGAAAAAAGTGATAGTGGAACCTAATGTATTAGTCAGTAAAGCACAATGTTTTAAACCTGTTGTTTGTATAACAATTCGTGTTAAGAAGAGATCAACAATCAACGTCAAAACATGTACAAAGGAATTTAAAATCTTCACACACAGCGTATTATTATTTTTTTAACAAAGATCTTCTCACAGCCTGTCTAAGATGTTAGAAAGCATAGTTTTACCTATTGCTTTACTTTTCGCCTAACTAGGAAGCCTCGCTTCTTGTCGACCGTTTTAAAACGACATTTTAGAACTGATTAATACCTTTAGAAAATAAAACATTACCAAAAATTATAACTAAGTGATATATGAACTAGGTGATATACACTTATTTCATAAGATTTATTTGCATTTACATTTGCTTATGAGATAACTAAATCAGTGTAAGTCTTTTCTTTCAATTTTTTCAAAACATTCGTTGCATTTTAAGGATCTTAATCGATCATAATAAGGTATGTCCATTTTGAAGGGATTTGTAACTTAAAAAGATAATATTTCATCTACATGTCCCCTTTATTTGTCTACTCTGTTACTGATGCAAGTACACATGTGTACCGTGTGAAAACAAACTATCACATCACACGACAGAACCAGTCCAATTATCTTCTGTTGCAATTAAGAACGTAGCTAATGATACTTTTGGCCAAACGGCTTATTTCACAACATGAACGACTTCCTCCTTGGTTGATAAAATAGTCTCTTAGGGCAGTGGCCTCACTTTGTCCAATCGCAGCGCAGTATTCGCTGCATTTTGACATGGGTAATCAATAGTTAGATACAGAGTTCCTGTTAAACGACGCCCTTTCACAGATCTTTATAGAACGGCATTTTAGAACCAGTATAAGTAACTTCCGTCACACACAAAAACATGCAGCAGTTGCTTCTTTTGGCCAAACGGCTTACCAGTATTTCCATGACAATATTCGTCATGAAGTCGTCACTTAGGACAGTGACCTCGCCTTGCTGAAACCTCCTTACCAGCAAATTGATCTGAAAAAAAGGTTTTAAAGGAATTCACAGAGTTCCTGTTTAAACAACGTCCTTTCACAGATCTTCAAGCGGTCTGTCACTATTCTGGATCTGTCATTTCCATTTCTCTACGAGATGTTTGTCTCGAATGTTTTTACGATGCTAAATCCTTAACCCATACTAAACAGAACAATTACATCCTTTTTGGTTAATAAATATATATCAGTCTGGAAGGGTGGTGTGACATATAAAACATGATGTTTTAAAACTGAATTTTGCTTGCCAGGAATGAAACAAATCACTAAACCCCTAATCATTTGAAGCAAAGAAAAGACTCTCGACAATTGAGAGACAGAAAAGTTGAATATATTTTGCGCGTTAATATGTGCGTTGAATATGTACAAAATAGTTGTTAACTGACGTGAAAGGTCTTTCTACTCATTTAGATAGCTCAAAAATTTTATAAAACTGACATTTTTGGTTAATTGTAATACAGCGTAGGTAAATCTGAGTAATCTGTATGGCTATATCTTCCATATCAACGCAATATCATAAATTTCATATCAATATCTTATTCTATCAGTATCAATTGTTACAGAGGCCAGTGTACCTGCTATCATCACCACTTAAGGAAATTTAAGGACCACTTAACGTTCCTGTAAACAAAAAATCCCTGTACATGAAAAGGCTTGTTTATCAGCGTTCGAAAGTTTAATAAGCACAGCAGTTAAAATATGGTAGTAACATTTTCTTTATATGTTGGCATTATGGTCTAAGCTGAAAACTTGAAAAGGGGTTGAATTTTATAAGTAAACAGTTTTGACCACAAGTGCACAATCAGAAAATGTTTTTCATCTACACATTTATTTAAAAGCAATAGTAAAGGCAGAAAACAGTATTTAAATGTTAGGTATGTAAGATTTTATAGAAAGAAAAAAGAACAGAAAAAGTGGAACGCCCTGCCCTCGAGTCACTTCAAAAGAAATAAAAGCAATTTTATAAATGTCTATAAAACTTATACGAGAAATTTCATAAAACACTACACGTTTTTAAAACAAATTAACATTACTTTCAAAACTTTATTTCACTTGATAATCATATAACCAAATAGCATTCGACTAACCTAATTGTAATTATTGTTTATAATATAAATCGACATTTATCATTAGCACTACCGGTCATGACACATATACAAACATAGATTAACATTGTCTATGTAAAATGAGATACTACGAAATGAAATTTCTTGTTTTAATAAATATTTTATGCAATATTCTTTATATTTTAATATTGTTTTGTTTAACTGAAATTAGTTTGCATATTAATTAATGTATCTTTAAACAAGTCTTGAGACGCTCGTGATTGTGCGATGATGGATTTTCAATTTAATTTGAGAGATTCTTGTCATGTTGAAAACGTCATCTTTTGATCATATCAAGTATGTTTGCAGCGAGAGTTATCAAAACCTATTGGCAGTGAAAAGAGTGCATTTACATGTACATATTTATCAAACAGTCAGATAACAGCTAAGCTATAATACATACAGAACCTATTTATCATTGTGTACATAACTGTTTATTTTATGTAATTTTAAAATGACTCTGAACATGAACGTAAAACATCGACTGTCGTGTCAAGGTTAAAGCGTCAGGACCATGTGTACGAGTTTCATTTGAGTTAAAACAACACGTCACATAAAGCCGTTGTCTGATTTGGCCGAGAGGAGACTCAGAACTGGGGCAACAAGCAAAATGTATTCTTCAAAATCGACTCAGGAAACATTATTTTTCGTTTTAAGTTTGAACATATGTTGCCTTGGTCTCATTTTACCTTTAATGTTTCATGTAAAGGACAATATCCTGAGGCTAATAGTAATAGTAATCTCAAATATTTGGAAATGACCATAGATGCACAGTCACTAAAAGTTGGTAACGTCCCTTATTCAGTGCCACATTTACTTTTCTGAAACTGGTTGGTGTCCTAGTGTATGTCAAGACCTAAAAAATTATATCAAGGTTATCCAGAATAAACTAATCAGATTTGTTTTAAACCAGAACCCTAGAACCCTGATTGTTCAAGATCACTTTGATTCCCTGAGTTGGTTGTCTGTAGCATGCAGTGTGGACCAAATACCTCTTTGTCAGAGTTTTTGCTTGTCCCACTGTTCCTAGTAAAATGTGTATGACATTAATGAAGGGGCAATTTTTATTGATAGATACATTCTCTCAAAAGTTAAAGGTTTTGATCAAATCGTTTGCACCCCATGGATAACTTGCCAAAAGACATCAGAAATGCTACACACCTAGAACATATCTACAAGTAAAGTTAAGGAAAAATCCATATGTGTATTCGTTCATTTATCATGCATGATACTTATGATTAGATAGCTATAAAGATGCATGATGTTTACTAATATCTTTATTTATTTTATTGTGCCGTGTGAAAGTTCATACCCTACAGAATGAAATCCATCAAACATCCTAATTTATTTTATCTAACATCTTGCAAGGTTAACTCAACTTACATCTCTGGCATTTAATTATATTGCACATTTTTCCAAAACGAAAGAAAGCATTGCATCAACTAACTTCTTATAACGAACACCCTTCCCTTTTTGTCCTCGCAAGTACAGATAAGCATGTGATAAATGGTAATACTGTCAATTACATATTCTCGTTCTTCAATTTTTACATATACATAAGCATTTAAAAGCCTGGTTTGAATACGGAAAGAAAAATTCATCAATTTCACTTAAGTATTTACCTCTGTCTTCATCTGTTTTATATCCCAGCTAATACTCAGCAGATCGACTGTCCAGCAGGATGGATGTCATCCAGATCGGACCCCAGCTGGCCGTGCTTTCTAATCACAAATAAAATACAGAGAACATGGGCAGACGCCCACACCTTCTGTGAACAGATGGGCGGGGGACTTTGGAAAATAAATTCGCTTAAGGAGAAGGTATAAAGTGTTACCTAGTTTTCTAGAAAATCTAATAAGAGCAGTATGCTGAAATGGTGAGTAGTTCAGCGTCCCTCCTGTTTGCTATATTCTAACCAAAAGGGATAGGTACACTGTTGTCGTTGTTACGTCGAGCCGCTGCATAAAGTTTTACTGTTCTAGCATTTTTGCAAGATATAAATTATTTGAACATTTTATTTTTATCCATTTTATCGCCTACATACAGTACAGTGATGCATAAATATTTATGTTATCGTTTTAGTGTATCATTTTAAAGTTGAAAACAGTAACACAATCAAATATCAAATAATGAAGAGATCGGTAATATCTATGTTATCATTTGCATGTATAGTTGTTAAATTAAACACTTGCTCCTATAATTCAATGACTATATGGTAGAATTAGCTTGTTGAAACCACGATAGCAAAAGCGCATATCTGAGAAAGCATTTAGAATAAATTGATGTTGAGAGTTAATTTGCTTCCTTCTCCTATCTTACCCTTTTCAAGTGTTAAAGCTTGTCCAAATTAGAATGCCTAAGTAAAACTGCACGAAGAACTATGACAGTTAGGATCATGAGCCAGAAATTGGGCCTGTGCTTTTTGAAACCCGTTATAGTCATTATTCGTTTAGCTTACATTATCTTGAGTAATAAGTCGTTTCTTAGAAATTCAGAAAATCCTTACTACTTGATGTGTCTAAAGAGGACAAATGTCTTGTAGACATTTTTAAAAAACTTTTCGTTCGGAGCTGTTTGGTGTAACCCACATGGATTTATAGCACAGTATTTAGGACGCATATTCATATTTTGTAAGTACATTGTGTTGTTCCTGTTAACTGCGTAGAAACGTAGTTGGTTTTGGTTGTCCTGGGGGATATCACTCATGTGTTATGTTTTCTGCTTATATGTATAATCATTTTTTGTACAGCAACGGACAGTGTAAAATAGAAGAAGTTGTATCACCTGTGGCAATAACACTTGTTTTTCAGAACTGGGTTTACAACCTATTGAATATTTATCATGGGTATTATCCAACTCATAATGATTGGTGGATCGGTCTCCATGACAACCCAGCACAAACAGGGGTGATATGGGTGGATAGATCAGTACCAAATGTGCAACTGTTGTAAGTAAAATGAATTTACATTTGCCATACGACACAATACCTGATAATGTTTACTTTATGATACCAAATATATAACAAAGACTCCATCTGTATTTTAATGAGTCTGAGAAGATTTGCAAAACAAGAGCTGTCACTGTTACTGACGCATATACGCCCGATACGGAGATATGACAAGGAACTGGAGCAGGACCATAGATTGAACGGCAAATACTTTTACAAGGCGTTACACATGTCTGGTACATTGAATGACATCCATTTTAAATGTGTGACGTACGAATGCATCAATTAATAAACTTCAACAGTTATTTAACCGTTTAGCACCTTGAAATGCCGAGCCAAATCACAAAAATATACTAATATTTTTTTTTTTCAACTTTTTTCTGTTGCTGGGTCACTTAGTAAGAATCAGTCAAAATGATTTAGTCAATGTGTTGTACAAGGTTGAACGTAATTCAAGATTACAGTCTGCTTAGTATAGATCAACTGAGTACCTCGTGTTGTTGTTAGGAGTTTAACTATCAAAAATGTATTTAACTTCCACTAGTTCCTAATTTGTTGTGTCAAATTTGCAGATAACAGTGTATATCGTATATTGAAGCACAGAAAACAAACATTTTACAGAAGTGTAAAAGGTGTAAAAGGTATCTTATCCGAGGCAAAGAACAGTTTTCTATACTGAGGTGCGGATGGAACATTTAAAGACCACAATTCATACCAGTGTAACAATACACAGATTGACGTGCTGCATTGCTGAATGTATACACTACATCTTTAGGCACTGTAATATTTCCATGTCTGTTTTCATGTTTCAGAAATTGGGTACCTGGGGAGCCAATACAGCACGACCATTCCAATGCTTGTGTACAGTATTATAATGGATCATTGAGACATGACAACTGTCAACAGACGAAATTCTTTATCTGCAAGCGTTCCAGAAGTAAGATTAAAACAAATCTGTCACATGTTACAGTCCGGTGACCATATTTGGGTAGCATCTAAGTCAAATAAAAAACAAATTCATTTACCTTAGCAATTTCCAAAAGAAGACAATTTGAAGGAGAGAGAGAGAGAGTACATTGCAACATGTTAATTTTTATGATTCATTAAAAGTTAAAAAAATGTAAAGACTTTTTTTGGTTTATAATGATAATGTTATTATACACAATTACTGAATTTTGAGAGAATTATAAATATTGCAACTTTTAATTTGTTACGAAATCACTAGATGTTTCTGGTTCAGAGCCCTGATCTATATGGGATCTTCGTTTTATTAAGATGTTTATTCAATACTAATTGTGTTTCTTTCAAAGAAGGAGTTGTTGTGTAAAATATTGCGTGAGTATGCAACTTGTTACAACAACCAGAAAATGTTACAGTAGTATTGTAATATTAGATAATTTAAGCTCTTTTTAAATTGTGAAATGTTTTGATACTGCCTATGTATGGATAGTACACTTATATTTCGTTCTTATTATAGGTAATGCTGTATTCTGTGACCGCAGGAACAGGTGGGAAAGCATAAATCAGAAATGTTACAAGGTGATTACAAAACTAAGATCCTGGGATGACGCAAGGTATGTTGTCACTTCTGACCTTGATAGACACTTTTGACCTTGAGAGAAGATTACTGCAACGTGCTTATTTACAAGACTAAAATAACAATAGCATAGGTTTATTTTATTGTCAAACGCCCTACCCCCTTGTCTAAGACGACATCTCATTAACACATGGACATAAAACAGTCTAAATGTCTCCAAAAGTAAAAAGGTGAGTAGTCACTTACAGTCGTAAGCACCTCCACTGAGGATGTCAAATGCAGACTAAGGCCGGGTTGCAACAATTAAGGAGTGCATTCACGCTTAAATAGGACATTCAGTTAATTAGGCTAGTATACAATAACTTTGAGTAGTTGGATCTGGTA
Source organism: Saxidomus gigantea (assembly GCA_032359765.1). NCBI lineage: Eukaryota > Metazoa > Mollusca > Bivalvia > Venerida > Veneridae > Saxidomus > Saxidomus gigantea. The sequence continues at coordinate 7,367 of JAUMHA010057988.1, forward strand.
GAACAGACGTGTTAATATTTCATTTTTCCTTGTATTTAGATTTCAGCACACATACTAGCATACAGGTGTGAGTGATATTTTTCCTGGTCAGATAAAACACATAAACTCATTTAAACTAAAATTAAAATGTTGGGAACGCTATATTGAATGTGAGAGGAGACAGTCAATAAAAAAATGAAGCCAAGAGAAGAAACTGTTGCATCAATTCTATATTTACAGAGCTGAATGTCAGAAGGAGAACGGTGACCTGATGATAGTGAATGACCGAACTACTGAGGTTGTAGTCTACAACTTTATAGAATCTCGTAAAGCGGATATGTGGATAGGGCTCAGAGCTTTTCAGGTAAATACTTTACTTCTCCTATCTCATACATAAATATATTGAATTACTGAATTAAAGAGTTTCTATCTTTTTTTTAATTTGGTTAAAATAATGTTCTGCATAATACTATACAATAGTTATAGAATGCTATCCATTAATCACAAAAGCTGTAAATAATTTATTTTCACCAGTCAAGTGGAACTTACAGTTTTAAATGGCAAAGTGCAACTGGCAATAACTTGAAAATGGTCAATTCATTCTGGTCCTCTCAGTACCAGCTCACGTCGGCAGCGCTACAGGCAGTCACAAGGTAGTGTAAAATTCAATAAAACTTTACTGGTTCGTAAAATTATCTAATTGATGAAATTGACTTACTAATATGTTGAACCTGTAAGATTCCAATCAATGGGCATGTCTAACTAGTAGGTTTTTTGTTTCGTTTCGAACCCCGTTTCCTTTTACTGTAGATCTAGAAGTATCTGGAAGACATATTTGATTGTATCCTTGCTGGGTGATGTCGATGTATGGTGCAAGTTCAAATCTTGACTTCTGTCCTGAAAATTTATGACTATTTCTGAAGACTTTTAAATCGATGGTTTTCAAAATTTAAATGAATCCATTTTATACTAATATGAGAGCACATCCAATTGCACCCGACATTTATTTCTTAATCAAATTTTCACACACAAATTCTGTCACTAACAATTACATAACAAGTATATGTACAGTTTTATTTTTATTTTGTATGTATTGTAATTTCCAAATATAGGGTCATAGTATCTTCTTTACTTATTGAAATAACTATGACGAATTAATTAGTATGTTGAAAAATCACAAGATGTTCAAAGGTATAAAATTGAATTACTGTGTTTGACATGGAAACTTAAGTTTTCATTATTTCACTTGTAATTACATGATTTAGAAAGAGTTGGTGTATTGTAATTAAATTATTTAATCTTACAAATGACAAAAAGGGAAGCACTGAGTAATGTAACATGGACTGAACTGATAGCTAGACCAGCATATGTTTTTTGTGGTTATATTTATAGAAGAATAGATAGCTAATTGTTAATAATATTAATACTAATTATCTTTAAATGATGTAATGATGATGATGTAATGCCATTTAAATTTGTTTTGTTTTTTTACCACATCGTATAGATGTACTTTCTTAGTATTAACTTGATAACTATTGCAGTACGAATGGAAGTTCCGCGTGTGTCATGGCTAACCACAGTTTACCATCTCCTAACTTCTGGGAACCTGTTGACTGTAGTCTGAGAGCTTTCTCCCTCTGCCAAAAACCGCAAGGTAAAACTTCATAATTGTGTAAATATATGTGTTGTAAATTTCATATTCTAATGTAAACATAGATTATGTTACATGTTACCTTAACAAATAAAGAATTGACATATAGGCCGTAGCGGGGCATTTATCGTTCTGTTTGCAATGCGTTATATCTACCAACTACATGTAAAATATAGTTTGAGGTTAATATTGAAAGATTCGAGTGAGATCAATAACATGCTTTTTAGGGAGATGTGCTTCCGGTTGGATATCCAATGGCTACAGCTGCTACCAGATTGTCACGCGGTATTCAACATCATGGTCCAATGCAAATTCTTTTTGTCAGCAACAGGGAGCCCGTCTTTTCACAATCAGATCGTACGTGATATTTTTTTCATATACAATTATCATACCCCGCCAAAGGCGGAGGGATATTGTTTTGGCGATGTTCGTCCGTCCGTTCGGAGACATAACTAAAGAACCAATTAATAGAATTTCATGAACTTAAAATAAATATACAATACCATAATGCCGCGGCGTACACACAATTTTTGTCAGGATGGGATTAGTATCTCCAGAGTAATTGCTCTTTAATGGTTATTTTCTTCTATATTTTAGATAAAAGCATAAAAATTATATAACTGTAGAAAGTGATTTCAAAATTAAATTGTACTTGGCTCAAATAATTTAATGATCATTCTTTTTATACACTCTCTGAAATTTTTGTTTTAGAAATGAGGCCCCTTAATGGGGTGTAGCGCATTTCTTGAATATTCTATGTAGAATCTTAGATTTGTTTGTTTTCTGGAACCAATAGTACTGATTTAATTTAACTTACAACAACTGAGTTTTGTATCACTGTAAGATGCAGAAGAATAACCTCTCAGAGATGAGGCCCCAAATGGGTGGTGAACTTTTAAAAGTGTTTCTTTTTTTCTGAAAAGGCTAGTCAGAATTTGATTTTGTTTGGCAAAAATAATCAACTTTGTATTCTCTATCAACGAAACATTTAGAAACTAGTTTTTTTTACAGAAATGAGACCTTAAGGGATTGTAATTCTTTTTACATAATTATTCTGTATAGAAACTTAAGAATTCTTGTCGTCGGAAAGTAGCAATACTAATTCAATGGAACTTATAACAATTAAGTTCTTTATGACTGTAACTTGAAGAAAAATATCACCTTGGAGATGAGGCTAGACATACAGACTAATACACTTTCCAGTTGTTTATTTATGCCCCCAAAGGTGGCAATGTCAATAACTCTGGAGATACTAGTCCAATCCTGACAAAAATTGTGTGTGCGCCGCGGCATTATTGTATTGTACGCTTATTTTAAGTTTCATGGAATTCTATTAGTTGGTTCGTCCGTCCGTGTGTCCGTCCTTACATTTTTTCGTGTCCGGTCTGTAACTTTGTCATGCATTGAAAGATTTTATAATAACTTGGCACAAATGTTCAGCACATCAAGATGACGTGTCGCGTGCAAAACCCACGTCCCTACCTCAAAGGTCAAAGTGACACTTAGAATTTATAGGTAATGCATGGTTACTCTGTCATGCATGGAAGGATTTTAAAATAACATGGCACAATTGTTATTCGTGTCCGGAATGATTAGCATTCTTAGCATTGAAGAATTTAAAAATAATTTGGCACACACCAAGACGACCTGTTGCATGCAAGACCCACGTCCCTACATCAACGGTCAATGTCACACTTATTGTTTAAAAGTAATAGCGTCTGCATGGTTACTCTGTCATGCATGGAAGGTTTTTAAGATAACATGGCACAATTGTTCTGCACACGGAGAGAACAAATACTGTGACATACCTCTTTTTGGGGACATTCTTCACTTACGAGGGACAGCTCTTGTTCAGCTATTGGCTTCATTTGGTGGGGATATAAATTCACTGAATTTGCTTGTTTGTACAACAATGGAGATTCAAACTCCTCCTATTTTGCGAGTATTCTAAAAGTGACAAAGTATCGTTTTCTTGTCAATTTACAATCGCCACTTTAGCAGATCTAGCGATAAGAATAAATGTATAAAAACAAAGCAATAACTGTTCCGAAAAGATTACACAACGGGTGCAGATTCAGATTCGCTACAGTAGAAAGTTGATATTTGATCAAATCTATTTTTGATTGGACGTTGGATACTTTTGCAATAAACTTAACCTATTGCCTGTTTCCTACAGCAACTCTACACAACAATTTGTCAACGGAATGCTTGCAAACCTTAAAACAAGAGGTATCAATGCTATTTGGCTGGGACTCTCTGGTAAGTTAATCCGTTGTTATAAGATACAAGGTACTACAATTCTCAATTCGAAGGTATTGTAGTAAAAATGAGCTGAGGTTTATCACAAAACAACAGATACTAGTATACACATGTGTTTTGAGCTGCAACAAATTCGTATTGTATGGTTTAGAATATCATCGCTTATTTAAAGGTTGTAACATACATCGAGAAAATGATATAACTATCGTTATTTCTTGCTCTACAGCTAGTTGGATCAGACCGGCGACTTTCTAAAAGCTAGGCCTACTCTGGTTTGAGCTCTGTCTTTGACTTCCATTTACACCAACTAAGCATACCATACGTGTTTCCTTAACGCAAATGTAGAAAAGTTCGGAAGAAAAGCATCTACCCAGTGTAATATATGAACTCTAGACCTTCTCTTTGTAAGTCAGACGCGTTTACCAAATTAGCTCATTGTGTCTGATTCTACACAGAAGCTTTGAATCACTACATTACCAATGCCTCCAAAAAATACAAAATTCCGTTTTGAATACAAGATAACTTTACATATTCCCATTTTCAGATAAAAATCTAAATGGAAATACGTGGTACTGGACTTCTGGATCTACGATTTCATCGAACAGTTTTACAAATTACAATGGTCAGACACCGGTAAACAGACCTGGAACAAATGACTGTTTCAATATATTCACTGGTAAGACAATATTATGTTCGTGTTTGTAATGAACTTGTTATATGTTTAACTGCCATTGATCAGTGTTGATGTAACAATTACAAATGTACTCATATTACCAAGACAGATGTCCTAAAATAGGAGCTATTTGTCAACGTGGTCCTGGGACTTTAATGTACAAATGTACATGATTATGATCCGTAATTAGTGGAATATTTCATAAGAAGGCCAGTCCAGCACGGCTGAAAACTTAAGACTCAAAACTCTACCGTCGCTTAATATTTTGACAAATAAAAGAGGCTGGGTGTGTGTGGATCTTTACTCAAACATAACTTGGTAATCTTAGGGTAGACTAACATATAAGTTCAAATTTATCAATTTGCACTCAGTTGATAAATTTATAATAACAATTTTATTACAACAAGGAGCAATTAATTTGTTCCAGATGATAAATCCGGGGCGTGGCAGATAGCTTCAACCTGTGCAACTAACAACTCTTTTATTTGTGAGATTTCACGTGGAACCTCTCCAAAATTACCGCCTACGCTGACACCATCACGTAAATATAAGTTTAGATATAAAGCTGTTTCTATCCAGTATGTTCATTGTATTGGATTGCAGATAATTCTTAAAAATGGCAAAACAATGTTCTACTAAGTAAAAGGTTTTAAAACATTAGTGTTCTGTCAACTGCATGTGTTTGCCTTTTTACTAGCCGATGTTGTATGCTGAGTATGGTATACACTCGAATGTTCGCAATAGTTGTACAGGCAATAGCAGAAGTGACTATTTTTACATTGAATGTTTGGTGAGACCCTTAGCGGCTCTTCATACCAAACTTGTCAAACAAGCCTCAATTGTCTTTTAATATTTTTACAGCAATTTCTGTAGCGCCAGGACCAACAACAACGCCTGTCCCAGGTACGTGTATATATATAACTATATACAATTATGTAGCAGACACCGGATAAGTAGCAAAAATGGAAAGGAAATTATCTCGAACGTCTTTCAACGAGACAGTTCTTCATTATAACATGACAAATTATATCGAAATTTGTCTGAAAATTGTCCCTAATATTTACAACATTGTCGTTACTGCTCATCAACGTGGACGTTTTGGTGTAGATATCTAAATGAATAATTGCTATAACAATATATACTGATATGCAGTATGCAGCATTATTGACGCATGATTACTGTATTTACAAGACGATGCTGTTATTCTTGTTCGATGAAGTAATATTATGATGGTGAAACTTAAATGCTTCTACTATGATTTGCTAGACTGATCGACTTTAACTAGACGGAAAAAGTTGTCAGTGTGCTACCTTTATTCCTCACACCACCGGCTTCAATAAGATCTTTGTACTGCATATTTAAAAAAATAACACTATTTCCAATACTGTTTACATGCTTTTTTGTTTCCAGTAACCTGGGGTACAGACTGTGGGCCATTCTGGGTGAAAGATCCAGTTACGCAGTTTTGTTACAAATTCTCAGATAACGCTATGAACTGGTTTCAGGCACAGTCTATGTGCAAAAGTATGGGCGCACAATTAACAAGTATCAGCAGTTATCATGAAGAACAATTCATTGCAGGTATATATAACATTCGTCATCAGATTATTATTTCCTTATTTTTCTACAGAGCGAAATATGTTAGACCAAGTGTGTAACTATTATTCGTAAACCTAATGCTAGAAATAAATGGATGTGGTCATATTTTATTAGGAAAAAAAGTTTTATATAGAAGGTGAATGCTTTCTTTGTTAGACACTCAGCTCTTCAATAATGTCTTACAACTCTGTGAAAAATACTAGTAGCTGATATAGGGCGTTTCACAATATAGGTTGCCGTTTTATTTCCTAGGTTGTTTTGCATGTCCTGATCTGAAAGCAATATGTTATAGAAAAGATGAAATTGGACAGTAATACTACTTGTAGAAATATGTTTGATCTTATTATTTATAACGACAGGAACACATTCAAGTTAACACTTTGGGTGCCAAATGACAGTGACGTTTTCCCTTTCCTCTTTTATGTATGGATATGTATCCGCATCTTGACATTGCAGCGTTACCCTCAAAACGTTCAATATGATAAACAAACATATAAAAACTAGTCACCTTCGTGATTATTACATCTAAAATAAGGCATTGCTTGACGCACCCTGTTAATGAAAAGTGTTTGATTCTTTCTATCTATAGTGTTGAATACAAAAAGATAAATTTACACACTGCTCCTAAAGACACCGTTAACTGCTCAACTAAGACTATTTGGCCTGTATTTCAGATCGCTTGTATGGATTCAATTCTCCTGCATTGTGGATAGGTATCAACAACCTGAATTCAGATGAAGGATACTACTGGGTGGACAGAACAGGCTTTGGATACTTTAACTGGGCACCAGGTAAAACACCAACACCACTTATACTTGCAACATAAATGTTTAACTGTGAAACATCTTACATAGTTTTTTTTGTACCAGACGAGAAATTAGAAGCAAAGAGATAAAAGTATTTTTACCTGTAAACTATAATTATTTAATGTAGTGTTTTATTGTGCTTTGGTTTACAAACAATAACACATCACTTTGACTATTAGTTGCTTCCTTGTCTATAATTCACTCTCCTAAAGGTCTGTAATCGGATAGTCCACCATTGAACTTTGGCAGTACTCTATGAATTATTGAAGCCTGGGCTCATAGAATGGTTAACAACACAGAGTATGAGAAAACATCGTGGTTGTTCAGGCTGACCATGGTTGTGAGTATTCGCAGAACCAGAGGAATCTACAAAACTGCGAGAATACTAAATTACGTGAAGTTACGAAACATGATTAGTTCTGAGATCTACATGTTTCTCATAACATCGAATTTATTAAACGTTTTGGCTAATTTTCTTTTCAGTTTACTCAACAGCTGTTTATTCATTCACAACCGGGAAATTTATAAGCATATTGCTACAAGCAGCCGTTTTTTGAAATGTTAAATAGCTCTGTTTCAAAGTGGTATATTGTGTAACTATAATACTTATTACCATGGTGTTTAACTATGGTGTTAAACTCAGAAATGTTGAATTTCAAGTCTGTTATACAGAATGTGAGTTAATACTGATTGAATTTTGGGTAACATAAAATACATATTATCTCGACGTTCATGAAATTGCTTACACATTCAATGTATCTACAGTTGTGTGAAGAAATCGTTTGAAGATGTATAGCCAAATAATATTGAATTTTAGCTTTAGTTTGCAGAGAATCAATTTGATAATAAGGTATCAATAATTTAGTCTTTATTTATTAATGAAATGACATAGGCGAGCCGAACAACTCAGGTGATTATGAGCATTGTGTTGAGATTATACAAGGAGGCCCCAATATAGCTATGTGGAATGACGCTAGGTGTGACAGTAGGAAGGGTTATATCTGCAAACGGATGAGTACAGGTACAGGGGCACAAGAAATGAGTGCATTATATAGCAAAATTGTATTTCTGTACCACTTCATTAATATGATATATACAGAGCACAAATGTAGCGTAAATACTGGTAAAGGTCGTGCGTATATATTTACTAGCTCTATATTAGCACCTTAAAGGTGAAACTTAATATTTAGCTTATTATGTACTTTTTGGGGATTGGAATAACCCTACTGAAATCATGGGATAACGTGATTGAAACTCATGATAAATTTTATGGTGTAAGAACCGATATTTTGTATTCGATTGTTACCAGTATTCAAGCTATGTTTAAATACCACATACATGTAGTTCTTCTTATTTTACTGGAATTTTAGGGATGTAACTTACTGACATTTTGAATGATACAGGAGAGCCAAATAATTATGGTGGTAATGAAAAATGCGGTTCGATCATTCCAAGTGGTGCAAAACGTAATAAATGGAATGATGTTAGCTGTGATCGCAAGATGGGATATGTATGCAAAAAAAGAAGTAAAGGTATCATGTGTGTGAAACATATTCGGGAATAAAATATTTATATGTTTACGTAGCCTAGATTTGTACCCCTATCTAAAAGAGAATGGCATACTTTCATCTTAGTTTACTGAAGATTTTATACATCTTAAAACAACTCCGTTTTGAAATAAAAAGTATGCCTGTCTCAACAGTAGCTTAGAGCTAAATTAGGTATTGCCCCGTTGTAGGAAGCCTTATGCCATGTAACCAAGAATACAAAACCATTGTACCATATAACCAGAAACAGGATTCCAAAGATTCAATCTGCTCAAGATAGATAGACTTGTGAAAATCATGCGGTATTCCTCCGTCATAAATGTTTCACGTTTTCTTTTTTAACGATTTGCATTTGCCCTGGCGCTGGTAGTTATGTGGTAATAAATGTAATTATTTCACAATTATCTAGAAATCTCTATTTTAGTATGCTTGCCACTGTTTTACTTGACACACATTCTTTTATTTCTATATGCACTGCCTTACCTTGCGAAGAATATTCTTGTTTTTTGCTGATATCTGTATTTCACCGAAAAATATTTTAAAGGAACATCCATTGGAGTCTCTGTGTCAGGAAACATTTGGTAAATAGCTTAGTATTTATCTAAATGCTTTATATAGGAGGAACTTTTTTTTAAAAAGGTACTTCCTATTTCGGGAGTAGGGAACAGATTGATCGGTTATGGAATAGTCATGTCCAGTTTAATAGTTAACTTTTTGTTGATATTACACCCACAGCCAGTTTTTCTGTCAATTGCACATAAAAAGTATTTTAAAAACACATCTCCTTTTAGGATATATTAGAAGAAAGTCTTGTTTTATAGCGCTATATTATTTCATATTCAAAATATATGTATCTATGCAAACATAACTTACTTTTTATGCTATATAGCAAATAATGTTTCGATTTTTGTCTAAACCCCTGCTTATGATGCAAATAGTGTTATCTTATAGCTCGACAATGACGTCAAAGCTTCTAAAATATATGTGACATAAAGAAATATTCGGCCGTATAAAGTCTCTGTTTAGATTTTCATCACATACTTGAATAGTACAAACAATTCTTTGCCGTTTTCATCTTTAACTACCTGACTCATCTTATTTTTTTCTTAGATTTACACAATAGATTTTCTCTCGATTTAAGATGTATACCAATCTTTAACATTATAAATGAATTGTTTTATTTTGTCATGATACATGTTTAAAACTAATTTTGAATTTTTCACAGTACCTCCGAAAGTTCCTAGAATTGTTATTCCTATAAGACTCTCAGTCAGAACTTTCTCAATTTTACATGTTTAAAAGAAAAACAATGTTTACAATTACCGTATGCATTGATGTAACTGGCATTTATCTGTATGTCCGTAGGTCAGTCCTTTTGGTATTATATATGATCCTAATTGAAAATCAATCCTTATTTGACAGAAATGGATTAATGTTTCTATCTCCTTTTGCAAACTCCCTGCAGCGGTTACTTTCTCGTGTAATCAGATTCCTGTGAGGACTTTGCTCCTTTCGGTGGTTGAATTTATTTTGCAAATATTTTGTTCATTTAACCTTCTTTCATTTCTTATCTCATCTTTGTGGTAATTGTTTTCTGATTATCTCATTTTCACTGTATACTCTTCACTGTAAACATGCTTTCCAGTAAAAGTCTCAGATATGTCTAGATCTGTGAGATATGTACATTCTAAAACAAAGGTAGCACAGCTTGTTCTTGATATCTTTAGATAAGCATGTGTGTACAAGACAAAAATGTCCTCAGATTCTTAAAAAAATATAACCACTTGAGTCGAATACGAGAATTTCCAAATTACTGGATAGAGCTTCAGCCGAATATTGAACAATTGTTTTAGAAAATAATCAGTATTCTTTGATCTCCCTACCCACATTGTGCCTATTTGTGATGAATAATCAGAATATTAAACAGATTACCTTTTTTTCAGTAGAGTAAAATCTAATTCACAGATTTACCAATCCGCTGTTGTTATTTCATGTTCGATTTTAATGTAGCACCGTGTGTTCAATTTGATCTTTTATGTTTACATACAAAATACCTGTGAGTGTGTCATGGAGAGTGACCAAATTAATTGTACCGATACAGTAATAGATTATCAATCAGCTCAAATGTTTCGTTTGTACCCAAAACAACAATATGTCATTCATTATTATAACTGTTTTTCTAACATTTTCTATACAAATGTAGTTTATATATATTGTATGCATGTGATTTCAGCGTTTCATACGGTTCCCCCTCCAAGAACACCTTCTATTCCATGTAAGTGTCGGCGTAAAGTTTTATTCTTATGAACTAAATGACAAAACAAATTCTTAACTCCATGTACTTTAAGATTAACAGAAATATGTTTTATGTAGTTTAGAAACCTTTTGATAAGTCTGCTTCTAAGTCAGAGTTCATTAAATGTAGCTACACGTTTGTAAACATGGCCTGTTCTGTTTCTAGTAAATGGTTTTGTGCAATTTACTGCAACAAAAGCAAGATATCTTGAAGATAAACACGTGATCATCTTCTTTTAAAGTTTAATTCAATGCATCATTTTAGCTGGGATGATATACGGATGCCCAAATAGCGCCTGGATACCGTATAAAAACAACTGTTACTTGTTTATGAAGGCAAGGAAAAACTGGATGGACGCAAGAAAGTTTTGCCAGACAAACAACAGTACCTTAGCCAGTATACTTGATGAGAACGAACAGAACTTTGTTTTCAGTCAGCTACCAGGTAAAGTGCAGTTTGCCTATATGGGAAGCCTGATTTTGAGCTTTTACCTTTTTATTTTTTGGATCGATTGATTTTCAATCGGGCCACTGTTAACAGAGTATAGCTTCCTTACGACCGAACGCTTTACAAACAAACAAGTAGTTCCATATATTCAGTTGTTACAAAAAATACTGTCTTCCGTTTTAAAAATTATATAGTAACAGATCTAAATAATATCAAAAAATTTCAAAATAGCATAATATTATATTGTTGTTTTTCTTATGATTTGTAACTAAAAAATCAACGAGGTCTCTGTTCTGTATAGAAGTATTTTCCTACGCGGTTTTGATCACAACTAGTCAGACCGGAGACACTAAAAGTCAGGCTGAATAATGTTATGTCTTTTATCCGATATTGTGTTTGTGATCATAAACAGTAACGGAACATCGTAATCCGTTATGGAACCACTAGGTACTCTTGAATTTTAAATTATAAAACTCGGAATTCAACATAAAAAACAACGAAATTTTTGTAATTTGCCAACGCTTCTATCATCAAAAGTGCTCGGCCTGACTAGTTGTCATTTAGTGTCTTTAAAGATATGCCGAAACACTAGTCTAAAATACGCCTTTATGCGTTTAGGTATAAAACTGAAA